>LBNU01032778.1:44055-57961 GCA_014162995.1 Artemisia annua
GGGGAATGGGTAAGGAATTCAAAAGGGTCCACCTCACTCAAATAATGGTGCTTGGTTAGGGGAGTGCAAAAGTATTGATTATCCCGTAGTGGGTAATCAACCATTATAGAGTAAATTGGGGGATAAAGTATTGATTACCCACCTCATTATTCTTTTGCATTCCCATTCCCTTTCCCTTTCACCACTTTGAACCAAGCGGACCCTAAAACTTTAAAAGTACAAAACTTAAGGGCCCATTTGGTTTGTAGGTGGGTTTAAATTAGGATTTAGATCTGAGTGTAAAGTTGTAGTTTAGGATTTAGATTTTGATTTGATGTAGGAGAGAGAAAATAATATTTAAAAACATATAATATATTAAAATATAAATTAAAATTAAAATATATTATTAAAAACTTAAAAATTAAATAAAGATAGAGAGAAATTAGTTGATGGCCCACAAAAATAAAAGTAGAAAGAGAAAAGTTGGGTGGCATGTCCGGATTAATATTTGGTGGGGCCACAAGGTTTGGTTGCTAATTTGTAAGGGAAGTGATTTGCACATTCCTAAAAATGATTGACACACTCAAATTTTGAGTGTGTTCACATTTATACCCTCACATTGTTTGGACTTAGGGGGTGTTTCTTTTTTTTCTTAGCTAAGGGTGTATGTGGGTCCTACTACTATATAAGCATCTTAATGGGGAGGGGTTGATAAATTAAGCCTTGTGGATATAGATGGAACAATGGAATTTTATGGGCCCCATCAAAAAAGTAATAATATTAAATTGCATCCCTTAGCTAAGGGAAAAAAAAGAAACACCCCCTTATTCTTATCATGTAAAGGTATAAATGTCAACACTCTCACATTTTAAGTGTGCCAATCATTTTTGGAAATGTGCAAATCACCTCTCAATTTGTAAACCCAAGTTTTGAACCAATCAAAGTATTTGGTTCTTTTAACTCCAATCAAAAGGGCATTACCAAACGCACCCTTGAATTGACATCTAGAGCGACAATAATTTTACAGTATTTCTATTTATCTTTTTTAGGAAAGTATTGCACACCATTTGATATATTCTTATAGTACAGCTTTGTTTTATTTTGCCGACAGTTTAATACTCACCTTGACCTTTGACATTTGGCAACCTAACAAAATAACTTTAAATTTTGGCCAAACTTGAAATATGATATGAATTGACTTTAAATCAAAACTTTATTCATATAGTCATGTATGTACATACTATGACTATGAGTTATGACCATAAAAATTATTTATTGGAAGTGCAGTGCGGCGTTTAACCAGCGATAGTACAAGCTAGGATTTTCTTTGGTTGTGTTTGAAATTGGTACATGCTGATTTACCTCGTAAGTTTATGCTTTATATATACTAGTTGGATACCCGCACATAGCGGCGGCGAAAAAAATATAGTTATAATAGAAATATAATGAATGAATTGTTAATCCAACTCTCTCACAATTTCGTACCCGCTTAGTGAATTCGTTACACAACACTCCGAAAGTATATATGTTCGTTGTATGTGTTTATTTGGGTTTCTCGTAACTTTCCCGTGACATTATTGTTCTCACATAAAGATCCTCACAATTTTTTACCCGTCAAATTCTCCCCAAAAGTTATAATTTTGACGAAAGTTTGTATTGATTCAAATAAACGTTAAAATTGTAAAAGTTTGAATCAAAATAACACATTAAAAATGCAAAAACTAAAAACTTATAAAAATATATCAAAATGGATGTTGAATTAAAGAGCACAAAATTTTAGAAAATATAGTGAAATTATATTATTAAAAAAATAAATAGATCAAAAGATATTTCAATTTGAAAATAAAAGCGATTGAAAAGTGACACATGTCACTCTATAATTGGAGCTCATTATTTTAATTTTTAGTGTAACCCACAACTTAAATGATTTATATAGAAGTATAAATATATACTTCAAAAGATTTAGATTTCCTCAATTATCTTAGCTCAAGCTCAAGGCAATAAGAAAATGTTATACTAAACTTTAGTCAAATTAAAATTGAGATTTGTAAAGCCCTTATTAAGTGATCAACCGGACGTTTGTTGATAATGAGTTTTATTCTTCATGTAGCAGTTTCACCCTTTTATTAATTAACTCAAAAAGTTAAACATTTTATAATGGTAAGATGAGTAATGATCAAGGCCTCGATCCAAAAACGAAACTCACATTAATATCTAGTCTTCAAGATTTATATAGGAGCATGAAAAATACATAGACGTGCAAATGGTCCCAAATGGTTGTCACGACCATGTATGTAATGTGAGCTGTGACGTATCCATTTTTTGTGGATTGTTTGGATGCGCACCAATTATGACTGCGTACAATCAAATTGAGATGATTAAGTACTTCAAGTCGAATAATCAAACACACATCCAAACACATGCTACATCAAAATATATAGCAAAATACATTCGACATAATAATTTTAATTTATACAAAACTAGAAGCATATAATTAAGGTTGGATTTGCATAATTTGTAACCATCTCAAACTACTACGAACATACACCACAAATACTTTTGTTTACTAAAAAAATTTAAAAAAAAAAAGAAAAAGAAAAAAAGAAAAAGAAAAAGGAGCTAGAGAAATTACAACCACCAATTAAAGTATAAGAAGATTTTGGATCATATATCCAACCAAACCAATTTGGTTTGAAAGATCTACTCCTATTTAAGATTCATAGATACGAAATAACCTTAAGATCCTCCAAGAGTGTTTTTTAAGGTTTTAGATCAAAGCAAGCTTTATTTCTACATATCAAATTAAGAGCAAAGCAGATGATAGAAATATATGGTGTACGTAGACTATGAAGCAAATTATCACATTACATGTCCATATTAATGTAATAATTGATAGTTAGGCTACACAAAAAAGGGTAGCCTTCCTCTTGAATCCAACCAAAACATAGAAATATAAAAAGCTAAAACTTGGGTTTGTCTTCTTTGAAAATCATGTCAAAAAAGTATTTTCAAAGCAAACCGAAGTTATTACCCAAGTTTAATCTATATAAGTTCATAAAACATTAAGTACTTCAACCAAACTAAATCTTCAACATCTTGTTAATTAAGAGGCAAATCCATCTGCCGCTGCAGATCTTTTGAGCTCTTCATAAAAAAAAATTATATGCTTAGCGGCCCTTACATCGATCGACTCTTCTTGCTGTTTCCCTTCTTCTTCAACATGTATGAACTCTGATAAATTATCTAAATAAACCACGACACAAATGGAAAAAAAAATTATGTTATATACTATCGAGAATTAACAAAACAAAATCAGTAATGGAATGCAATATATATGACGTACGTTATACAAAAGTAATACATGTTATGGTTTAAAGGGAAAATCTTAGGTAGTAAACAACAATCATGACAAGGTAATTAAGCATTTGTCGAATTAACGTATTGCTAGTTTTTTGATTGAAATTTTCTTTGCAGATGAATAGATAGAACGTACCAATAGGAAATCCTTCACTTTTGGTCTTCTGAAGGTCATAACTACGGCCACGGCGGCTGCTACCAGTTTTGCATAACTGAAGTAGCTCCTTCACCAACTCATCAATCTCTTCATCCCCTTTCGTTCTCATATCAAGACTTAACTTCTTGGCTTTTTCCCTCACAACTTGCCCTAACATACTCACCACCACATGCTTCACAACTTTTGCCACATTGTCCCTCCAATGAAGCCCCTTTGCAACCCTCACCACCTCTACCCCGACCCCAACATCCACCACCAACCGAGCATTGATCGGTTGGTCAAGATGCATGGGCATGGCTATTATTGGAACACCATATTTCATAGCTTCTAATACTGAATTCCATCCACAATGACTCACAAATCCACCTATACTTTTATGCTTTAATATTTTTGCTTGTGGCGCCCACCCTTCAACCAATAAACCCCTATTTTTTACCCTCTCAATAAACCCTAATGGCAAAGCTTCCGAAACATTTACTTTGCTTTCACCCTTTGGAAACCTTAAAACCCAAATGAAATTCACATTACTCAATTCTAACCCATATGCTATTTCTTGCAAATCAACACTAGAAAGAAAATACTCACTCCCAAAAGAAACAAAAACAGTTGATCCAGGGGCTTTTGTGTCAAGCCACTGGATCACACTGTTTTGTTTCATGTCAGCAGGAATGGGGTTCGCAACAAGTGGGCCAACAGGCACAACCTTCTTACTAGTCAAAACAGAAAGGTAAGCAGCATACTTACCTTCAATCTCATCGAAAGATTTAACAAGAACAATATCAGACGAATGAGCAACACATTGCATGATACGATCCTCCTCTTTATCTTTGCTGCTATTTGCTACCTTCACGTACTCATAGTTACGATAGAAAATAGTCTTTGAGAACGGAAAAACCTGATCTTTATTATAGTTCAAGTAAAAGTGATACATGGAAGCAGCAGCACTAGTGGTAATCAACACCACAGCAGGAATTCCAAGATTAGCAGCCGTAAGAGGAGCCCACGGCTGAATAATGTCATAAATGAGCAGATCGGGACTTAAACCCTTCATAATCTTTGTAAACTGAGGGCTTGCATTATCAAATGCTTGTTTAAGAGTAGGCATAAGATGGGCAGGGAGACCATTGGTGGTATGGAGCTGTGGTGGAAGGTCGGGTAAAGGGGTAAGGTTAAGTTCTATGAGTTGAATCGAGTGTGAAACACACTCGTTTCTTAATGTTTTCTTCACCAAATCGAGGTTAGTAGGAGTTGAACAAAGGGATATGTTGAAAAGGTTTGTGTTGCTTAGTTTTTTTGCTAGTTCTAGGAAAGGTGAGATGTGACCATGGCCTAACCATGGGAACATCAAAACTGTTTGCTTCTTCATCATTTGCAAGATCTTAATGATGTTTGTGAATGTGAATAATAAGGTGCTTTGGTCATTGATGAGATTGTGTTAGGTATATATAGAGATCGGGATGGTGCAAACTATAGATATAATTGCATGCAATCTTTTCATTTACGTGCATGATTCACTTAGGATATGATTCTATCTTATCTTAATAATTTTCTTTCTATTAGCTTATTAACTGTGGTTCTTATTTCGTTTTGATTTTCCTTTTGTCTGTCTATCTATGATATTTGCATGAGAATGAGAATATATCCAAAGAATAAAAGAGTAGCCATATTTTCGGTGTACTTTTATTTATCAATGTAGGTTATCTTAATAAAATCAAGCCCAAAATATGAATGAATTTATTAAATCTTAAAACGAATTACTAGCTTTATTTTTGTTAGAAATCTAGTTTTGATCGAAATGCATATCTATTTTTCTTTTAAAGTTTACGACCATGGCAAAAATAAATTTATATCCGCGCATATCATTTCTTTGATTAACAAAATACAAATTCAATAAACAAAGATCATAATATAACCGAAACAATGGCGGGATATGATTCATTTAAATTGGGAAACTGAAAATAAAATAATTATGGCTGTTCGTTTCATCTTTAAATATCTTCACTTCTTTATCTTTACTATTATACTCCGTATATAAAGAAAAAAAATACATTAACCTAAAAACTCTCAAAATGCATTTTCTTTTCAATCTTATACTTTGCATCCTTATTTTCGACAACTACTTATTATAAATTGAAAGTTTAACCGCATAAACAATATTCATATTTAATACACAAAATAATTAACTACAATTTCACAATTATAAATATTTGTCGCTTTAGCTTTTCGCAGCTATATGCAAATTCTCGCGAACAAGAAAATAAATACACAATTATTTGGAAAATAAATCAAATCCCAATAATAGCTAGAAACAATTGGTATTCCTTACACCAAATGAATCTTAGGGCCGTTCAAAATAATAATCTCTACACCTTACACCGAGTGAAATAGTCACCGCAACTGATCATTGTAAATTCAAAAGCGTAAAGTATAACAAGACCATTAACTTCACTACCCAAACTACCACACTTAAACATAAATATAGCTCATAACATACTCACACACAATTACCTTTTGGCGCTTCCACAAGTGTGTGGTCTGGAGTGCACCACCGATTTCTCACAAAAGGAGGGGGATAACCACAGTGGTGGGAAGGTTGATGTAATAAGGATAACATGTGGAGAGTCGGGGATAGTGTGGTGGTGCTCCCAAAATATAATGAACGATCGATTAATAAATATACTCAAAACATGATGAGCATTTATATTGATGAACAGAAAATGTTATGCGGTTTTGTAATCACAAAAATTTTCCACCATTTCTTGATAATTTTCTCTTTCCTTTGTTGTGACAAATTTTTGGATATTATTAATTTTTTCAATTTGTTTATCAGTGTCACGTGTCACGTCATTTTTACTTTTTATAAAGTAAATTATTTGTATACGATCCTAACCGCAATTAGTATTAGCACCTTTTTACTTGTGGACGTTAGACATAGGTCGATCTTCTTGTGATAAATATTTGATTTGTTAGTTTTTCTATTAGTATCAATGGAGAAAAAAAAGTACAACTTTAGAGGTAAATGAAGATTCACTTTTTTTCAAGTGTGTTGCATACTTGCATACATATCTTAGACGACGATCAATAAACAACAAAAAAATAATAATATTTTAGCTTTGGAGAAAAGAGAAACCACTATTACTAATAAAGGTGACATTACGATCGATTTGAATAATTTACTAAACAAATTCCTAGCACGAACCATGTTTCTTTATGAACGTTAAAAAGGAAAATCCATTTAATAGTTTTGTCAAATTGCATGCATGGATTTTACTACATTGAAAATGCAAGCGCATTTCTTGTTAGAAACTTTGATGTCGTTTGTGCCATGTAAACATATGAAATTTTGAAAGTGAAGACATAATACCTGTGAGAAAGTTTGGTTTCTCACAATGAGAAGATACGAAACTTTGAAAATGAAAGGGCATACACACTCCTTATCAGAAATGATAATTACACATTGCTTTTTCATTTACAATAATTTGTAGAGAATGCGTTTGCAATTCAGTCAAATCATATAAAAACGGTTTTTGTAAATTTACATGATAAAAAGTAAACATAGAGTAATTAAACATGAAAAATGATTCAGAAACTTAACTCTTGTGCCTAAAAACATGCCTAATAAGAGGATTAAGACAAGTGGCAAAATGAATAGTGGAGATAAATAAAGATAAAATGTGAAGAAGTGGGTCTCCTGATGTCACCAATCAGAGGATGACACATATGTTTAGACATGTTATTAACAATATCAATCATAGCTCATTAAACATCGGCCTAATGTACATCATTACACAATTATTTCGCCAAACTTAGCATCACTCTCCTACCACATTGCCACACCCTCTTTATGCCTCTAAGCAAACAGACATGCATGTTAACATGTCGTGAGAAGGAGCAATTTCATGAGTCTCATAATTTACTTAATAATGGTCCTACTATTTAATTAACTTACTTCTATTTGATTGGTTCAATATGACAAAGCATGAGAAATAAACATTAGATAATCCTTTTTTTTTTAATAGTAGCATAAATATATCTCATTATCCGCAAAATCAATAAATCATATACTCCCTCTGTTAAAAAAAGATTGTCCAAAACACAAAATGAAAAAAATGAGATCTTTAATTCCTTATGATTAATGCAACTTTTGATTAATAACATTCATTTTCACCTTTAAGCATATTAAATGCAAAAGTTGAGTTTCCAAACTCCAAATATTATATAGGGTAAAATAGTCAAAATATTGAATTATAAGAAACTTGACAATTTCTTTGATACCAACTAAAATTAAAATTATACTGAGAGAATAGTCGATAGTAATTAATTGCTCAAATCTATACTCCGTATAAGAGTACATATGACCTAATTTTAGTGACACAAAAGTAACAATCAAATTGTAATTGTAATCTTGATATAAAGTTTGATCCCCAAATGAAAAGCAATATAAATGGACATGCATGAAAGTGAGAAGCAAAGAACATTCAACTTTATGATCAATAATTTCGTTTAAAAATCCCATGTTATATTGTTTTCCTTTTGTTGTCGAACATTAATAGTCGCTTCATTGCAATTATTAAGCATTAGCATTCGTTGATCTCAGGTACAAATTTAACTCCAATGGAGAGCAATGGACAGCAATGCAAACGTTGATCTCAGGTACAAATTTAACTCCAATGGAGGATAGATGGGTTTGGACGTTAGAAGGCTCAGGGAACTTCACTGTTCGTTCGGCGAGGATTGCAATTGACAAGGATATGTTAATATCGAATGGTGCCCCAACAAGATGGTGTAAGTTAGTCCCGAATAAGGTCAATATTATGGTCTGGAAAATGACTCTTGATAGGCTTCCCACTCGAGTTAACCTTGATGCTCGTGGCTTAGATATTCCCTCGGTTTTATGTCCAATTTGTGAGGAGTGTTCAGAATCTACAACACATGTATTTTTTTAGTGCTCCTTCGCTGTGCAGGTATACAACATGCTAGGCACGTGGTGGGATAGCAATATTCCATATTTGCGATCTTATTCTCAATGGTTGGAGTGGTTTGGGTCTATTCAGCTAACCAAGATTCAGAAGCAATTCTTGGAAGCGTCATTTATATCGTTATGGTGGCATGTATGGTGCTATCAGAACTTATGTGTGTTTGGAAGGATGCCTCCGAGAAAGAGTTTATTTTTTGATAATTTTGTTATGACATCTTTTTTATGGGTTAATAGTAGATGTCGCTCTAAACGTTTGAGTTGGGTTGGTTGGCTTCAAAACCCGACTCTGTGTACTTCGATTATGTAATTGTTTGTTTTGTTCTAGCTTCTTGCTAGCTTAATAAAATTTCCCCCGTTCAAAAAAAAAATAGCAATCAAAAAATACGTGGCCTATGCAAAGCTTTTATAAATGGCCTATGCAAAAATAGCAAAGGCAAGAATACACCCGAAAACAGACTCCAAGAAGGAGACCTAAGAAAAGAAGCCAAAACTACATATCAAACAAAGCAAAACACCTAAACACCCACAAGAAAATCGCCCAAAAACACCTAGAGATACAACGCAACAACTAACTATAGCCCGAGGCTGACTCAAAAGAAGCACCAAGAAACGAGACCCAATTAGACCAATCAAATTCAATTCTCGGGCATCTATTATCCAAAGAAGAGAGAGAGATTGAATGCTCGGAAACACATCAACGTCCTGAATCTTTGGTCTTTCTTCCGCATAAGCATGGACAATGTTGTTTCGCCATCTCCAAATAGCCCACATAGCAACCAAGCACACACCATGGAAAATCTTATTTCTCCACTAGTTGTTTAAGAACGTTTTTGAACCTACCACTATGTCTTTAATCGATATAGATGGAGACTGCCATGGAATTTGCCACCACGCAAATGTTTTTTTTCCCAAACACCTACTATTTTCCGACAGTCAACAAGCACATGGGAGAGGTCCTCAATCTCATTTTGACATATTGGACACAAGATCGCGGGCAAATCAAAGCCTCGATTATTGAGATTAGACAAATGAGGCAGGCGATCGCGAGTTATCCTCCACCCTAACACATTCACCTTCCTCGGCACCTAGGAATTCCACCTAAATACGGGCTCATCATTGCTTGAATTTAAGATCAAAGGGTATATAAGTTTTGACAACCTATTAACCGAAAAACAATCCTTAGCGTCTAAATCCCACTTCCAACAATCTGGCAACTCAGAATTGAGTTGAAGGTTCTGAAGAATAGAATATAGATCATGTAGCTCATCCGTACATCTTCCGTGAGGAGAACAACGCCAATCCCAAACACCATCCCAATTACCAGTAACACACTTCCATCTATCCGCAAGCTTGCAATCTTTATTACTTTCTAAAGCAAATAAGCGAGGGAAATCAATCATAAAACATCGCCCTGAGCTATGCCATATATCTTTCCAAAAGAGAATATCTTCCTCATTTCCCACGGATTTGGAGAAAGAATTACGGAATTGAATTCCAGCCTTTTCAATATCAAGAGAGACTTTTAAAATGTCTCGCCAGGGGCCTCCATGTAAGGTTGTGAGAGATTGAAGATTAAAACCACCATCCGAGCCGTAAATAGCTTTAACGACCTTGCACCAGGGGGCTTCTCCTTCATTTAACAATCTCCGATGCCACTTTCCTATAAGACTAATGTTTTTTGCCCGAATACTACCGATTCTAAGGCCACCTTGGTCTTTACTAGAAAGGATATCAGACCATTTTATCCAAGATACACCTTTGGTATCTTCCTTAAATCCCCAAAAAAATCGCCTAAGAATCCTCTCGAGAATGTCAACAACACCAATGGGTGCACGAAAGATCGATAGAAAGTATGTTGGAAGGTTTCCAAGAACAGCCTTTATAAGAGTTAGACGTCCACCTATAGAAAGATTTTTTGCCTTCCAGGAAGTCAATCGTTTTTGGAAACGCCCAATAATTCCCATCCATGAATCGAGTTTGTACATCCTTTTACGAACCGGGAGACCAAGATACGTGAAAGGTAACGAGTCCCACTTACAATTAAAAAGTGCCGCAACATTTCCAACCTCGATTTGATCAACTCCCACACCATAAACACAACTTTTGGGATATTGACATGTAGACCTGATGCGTCGCTAAAACATTTGAGAACTTGGATCAAGCTTTTAAGATTTAAGGAAGACCATTCTCCTAAAAATAATGCATCCTCCGCGTATTGGAGCAGGGATATATTCGGGCCACCATCAATTGAGATTCCATTAAAAACACCTTTATTACATGCTTCAAGGATGGATACTTAAAGAGCTTCAATGACAATAATAAATAAGAGAGGGGATAGAGGATCTTATTGTCGAAGACCTCTCTCCATTTTAAATTCCTTCGTTGGGGACCCGTTGACAAGAATCGATATCGTAGCCGAGTGTAAACATCCCGCGATCCACTTTCTCCACTTATCACTAAAGCCCATCTGCTCCACTATGTTTAGAAGGAACTTCCAACATACGGTATCAAAAGCCTTTTCGAAATCAACTTTGAAGAGTAACATTTGATAACCAGATCTATTTACAAGTTCAATTAACTCATTTGCAATAAGAATGCCATCTAGGATCTGTCTTCCCCGAATGAAGACTGTTTGGTTCGGACTAATAATCTTATGTATCATTTTTGCAAATCTAGATGCCAAAAGTTTCGCAAGAACTTTATAGGCGCATCCAATTAGGCTAATAGGGCGATAATCTGACACATTTATAGGATCTTTCTTTTTTGGAACAAGGGCAATGAACAAGGGGTTACACCCTTTAGCAAGCCTACCGGTTGATTCAAAATGCTTTATATATGCATAGAAGTCGCTCTTAAAAAGATCCCAAAATTTTCTGAGAAAATTAAAATTTATGCCATCTCGACCAGGAGCTTTTGATCCTGCACAGCCCCATACAGCGTCCTTAACTTCATCCATAGTGAATTCGGCGTCTTGGAAATTTGAATCTACTACATCCAATTTCCGAAATAGCTCGCTGTGGAAAAGAATAATGGTTTGATCTCTTAACTTTAAATCAACTTATAATTTAACCACTTAATTTTTTTAATAATATTTTTATTCTTAACTTTATTTGATCATTTGATGTAGGGTAAAAGCCATAAATGCTTAACCTACTTACAAATTTGATTCATTCTACATAATGTACTTTTTTTATTATCAAAATGCCTAATTAAGGTCGTTTTTTATTTCATTACGCATACCATTTCTGTTTTATCTGGTTATATGTTATGCGTAATGAAACAAAAAACAAACTTAATTAGGCATTTTGACAATAAAAAAAGTACATTATGTATTTTAATTTATTATGTTCTTTTTGACAATAAATTTACGGATATCAAGAATTTCATGTTACGTATTTCAACTTTTTAACTAATGACAATGTTTTTCATTAACAATTATGATAATAAATATTTTAGTGAGCAATGTTTTCTCGACGTTCAAAATATGTATTTGATTTTATATAAAGCTAAGTTTTATGGATATGGCCATATGGGTGTTAAAAGAATTTGTGAAACCGACAAACCAAGTCGACCCGCTCAATTTGAAACCTCAAAAAACGATAACTAAGAAACGAACACGAAAAAACTAGAAATCGGATAAATTCTCTTATCACAGTTCGATTTTGGTTTTTATTTTAAATATCAGCGATTACCTGAATCGAACCATGTTTTATAACATGTAGTTTTAACAAATTGATCCTGGATTTTAGGAAATATGGCAGTAGAATAAAATATAGAGAAAAAGATTTTATAATTTTAGTTTTATTATTGTATTTCTTAAATTGTTATTTTGTGTTGAATGTTTGTATAGTATGCTTTATTACTTGTATACGGAGTATTATTTAATTTGAAGTTTTAATATTCAGTGCATTAATATAGAAATTATGTTTAAGTTAGTTGTACAATATGCTTGGTAAGTTGTATTTTTTTTGTAAAGAGTTTTTAATAACTGAATTAATTGTATTTATTGACCAATTAATTTATGTATGTAATTGTGCAAAAGTTAATGTACATAATATTTTATAACATTATATTACTTAAAATTAGTTTAGAAGGTAGAGTAAATATATGTACAAAAGCTTTATACTGTCACATGTTAATGACTTAAAAATTAAGTTTTGTGCATTATTGAAGTAGGAGAAGTGTTGTAAATTTTTGTACTAAATTATAGAAGTTGAACTTCGAATTTAAATTTGAGGAAGAGAGGTGCTACTTTTATTATATGGAGTATAAAGTATGAAAATTTAAAGTTAAAAGGTTATCCAAACATTTTGAAAATTTATAATTAAACAGATATTTGGTTTATAACTTTAACCAGAATACAAGTTTTTTTAGTCTAATAGCGTACTACCATTTCGGTCATTGGTTATGCGTTTTTGTAGTAACAAAAGTTAGAATATATAAAAACTACAATATGGGCCTCTGGACATCATGCGCGTAGTAATAATATAATATATATATATTATTATATTATATATATATATATATATATATATACTATATATATATATAATATTATATATAGTATATATATATTATATATATATATATACTATATATAATATATATATTGCTTTATATATATATTAAGTATTAATAATAGTAGTAATTAAGTATTTACATTAATTAAGTTTTCATAATAATTAAATATACTTGAGAAATCTTCTATAACAATATATGCTGTGAGGAAATATTAATATTATAAATATTTATTATTATAATATAATTAAATATTAAGCACTTAAAATAAATACACATTGTATTTAGAAAAGGTGAAAATATTTAATATGTTATAAATATTGTCACAAAAATGACTTTGTGAGCGTACAAAAAAAAATAGCCTTTCTACACATTCAACTCGACATATTTTGCTTTACTACGTTTTTTTTCCACACCCCCCCCCCAACCGGTCCGTCCATGTCAGCAGGTAAGTGCCAAAAAAAACGTATTTTCCACTTTTTTTTTTTTTTAGTACAAACGTGTATATTACTCCCCTTTTTATTCCCCTTCCACTTTACCATTTCCCCTCTTCTTCATTAAAACGAATTTATGAACCCTAAACATAATTTTCACCACCATCATTGGACAAGCAAAAAAATACAATACCATGGCTTCATCAAGTTCAATAGGTCGTTATTATCGAAAGAGATATACCAAAGAAGAAATGCTCGTATGACCCACATTGTGAATGTAAGTTCCCAATTATGAACAAGTATTCATGGGACTCATGAAAATCCAGGTCGAAGGTTCAAAGCTTGTCCATCCGTTAAGTTCCAGATTTTAAAAATTCTATACAATTATGTTGATGTTAATTCATTATTTCACATATCATTTTTCTGCTTTCATAGAACAAAGATTAAAAAATGTGAGGTGTTATGGATTTCTGATGATGGAGT
>LBNU01032778.1:71615-142639 GCA_014162995.1 Artemisia annua
AAAAAAAAAAAAAAAAAAAAAAAAAAAAAAAAAAAAAAAAAAAAAAAAAAAAAAAAAACTATGCCGTGTACAACGGCTAGTTTTTTTAAAAAGTAGCAACTATTTTTTTAAAACCTTATAAATAGATTAGTTATTCTAATCCTTTTACAAACACAAAAATAAAACCATCTTATATCCAAAAAAAAATCTTTCGCAATGGATCCACATCCAACTTACGCCGCACATGTAAACATTGCCGATATCGAAGATGAAGCCGATGCTTTAGCATTATGGCCGCCTATGAGTACCAACGAATACAAGAAGAAGAAGTCGAATCATCTTTCCGGTTAACGCGTACCCCGATTCACCGTGAGCGTGAGCTTGCAGAAGAGCGTTTGAAGGCCGACTATTTTAATGAAAATTGTAAGTATCCAGCAAGAGACTTTCGTAATAGATTTCGTATGAGCCGGTATTGAATCATATACTGCCGATCCTCTTCCTGCTCATTTTGCATACTTTAGCCAAGAACCCGATTGTACAGGTCGAATGGGTATTAGTGTTCTCATGAAATGCACTATGGCCATTCGCCAATTGGCATACGGCAACTCACCGGATGCGTTCGATGAGTATTTGCAAATGAGTGCACGTACAGGACGTGATTGTATGGATAAGTTCAATATGTGCGTTATTGATTTGTTTAAACCTGAGTTTTTAAGAAAACCAAATATGCATGGCATTCAAAACCTATATGCAAAACATGAGAAGGAACATGGTTTACCGGGAATGCTTGGTAGCATCGACTGTATGCATTGGGAATGGAAAAATTGTCCGGTGTCATGGCAAGGGCAATATGTTAGTGATCATAAAAAATACCCCACTACATTGCTTGAAGCTGTTGCGTCGCATGATTTGTGGATTTGGCATGCTTTTTTTTGTATAGTGGGAGCGAACAATGATATCAATGTTTTAGATAATTCGCCGTTTCGATGACCTGCTTAAAGATGAAGCCCCTGTAGCTCCGTATGCGGTAAATGGAGTTGTGTTTGATAAGGGTTATTACTTAGCCGATGGAATTTACCCACAATGGGCTACTTTTGTAAATCGTTCACAACAGCTTCAGACGAGAAACATAGTTTCTTTAAAAAGCGACAAGAAAGTGCAAGAAAGGATGTTAAACATGCTTTCGGTGTTTTCCAAGGGCGATGGGGAATAATACAACAACCAACACGAGCTTATGAGGTTTCCAAGATATGTAGAATCATGTATTCTTGCATCATATTGCATAACATGATTTTAAAAGACCAAAAGTTTGCTCTAAGTGACTACAAAGCATTGTTCAGGAATCCGGCTAGACACATGCAAGACAGATGGATTGACAGATGTGATGTGCGTCGTCGAAGGAATAAGGAATTACGTGACAAAGATGTTCATCTTAATCTCCAACAGCAGCTTATGGAGCATATTTGGCGTGAACGTGAGGAGTTTATGGAAGTAGATGACGACTAGTTTTAGTTATTTACTTATCGTATTTTTCATTTCGTATTTCATTTCGTAATTTCTTTTATGTCGTTTTGTTTAATGTAATGTTTTTTTTATTTCGTATTGCAATGTTTAATTTCATAAATGAAGTGTTTGAATATTTAATGAATGAAATTGTTGAAGGTAAAATTTGCAAATTGTTATTTTAAGAAAAGGTGGGGCCTTGAAAGTGGTGTTATTGGGTGTTATGATTTCGTATTTTTGGTGTTATGTTATTTGGTGTTAAAATGATGTGGCGCTGACGTGGCAGTAGTGTTAGTGTTATTTGGTGTTATTACTCCCTTTGCTCTTATGACATCATCATGACATTATTTACGTTTTTCTATTCTTCAATCTTGTCCTCATTATGCATTACATGTGTTTAAGTGATTGGTGAGTGAAATAGATAGAAGACAATGGTGAATAAGGCGTAAAACTACAAATTAATGATGAAAAGAGGGGATGTAAAAATTTTCATCAAGCAGTTTAGTTATTATAATATACGTCCATTTATTAATTAAAAAGGCTAATTACTTAAAAATGCATCAAACTTGACACTTTTTACTGTTGTGTGTAGCCATTTTTTTTATTATTATTTTTAATGTGTGACTAAACTTTTGAATTTGGTACATTGTGTATATTTTGTGACCATTTTATCCTTAATTTTTTCGAAATAAAATTTCGAAGGGTTAAATGGCCATTTTACAGGGCTGAATAGTCACAGAATACACACAATGTACCAAATTCGAAAGTTTAGTCCCACATTAGAAAAAAAACATGGCTACATTTAACGGTAAAAACTAAAAAGTGTCTAATTGATTGTGCAAATATGTAAAATCTTATATAAATGGGATTTTTTTTTTAAATAAAGTTAAATACATTCTTATTTTATCCGCACATGCCCCTTTAGCGAAAAAAGTTATAGTGTAAAATTTTTAAAATATCTTGCTACTTTTGCTTTTTGCCCCCTTAACGAACCGTTTTGTAGCGTAGTTTCTAAAAATTATCAAAGTTTTTATCTCCTCGACCATAAATTTCTGGCTCCGCCACTCACCCAGGTGTCTAGCGGTATGTGAGTGACTTATCAACCAAAATGTTCAAATCTCCTTAGAGACATATTTGAGATAGTATTTGTAAGATATGTGATGTAGGTTGTAAAAATTTGTTGTTAAAATAATGTCGGAAAAGAATCAAACAACATGAAAAAGATGAGGGACTAATAATGAAATACTCCCTCCGTCCCAATTTAATTGTCCGTGGGCCCGACTTTGACCGTAAATATTTTTGTTTGTATTATATAATACTTGATGAAAGTTATATCATTGAAAAGTTCGTTTGATGAAAGTTATATCATTGAAAAGTTCGTTTAACGAACTTTTCAATGATATAACTTTCATCAAGTATTATATAATACAAACAAAAATATTTACGGTCAAAGTCGGGCCCACGGACAATTAAATTGGGACGGAGGGAGTAACATCAAAGTGAAGGACGAAATCAACCAACATGACCATGACCATGCAACAACCAACAACAGAAAATGAAAATGAAATGAGAGATCAAAGACAAATTACCAAATAATGAAATTGTATAATTGATTGTTTATGATCTACATTGTATAACAATTGTTTTCAGCTACGAAGAATAAAAAAATGGGTGGAAAATTATTGGAAATTGACGGAACATCGATCAAGTTCATATGTAAGCACAATTTAAGTATATCCATGTAGAAATATAAATTTGGTTTGTTTACATTTTTTATATATTTAGAAATATAATTTTTTGCATTGTTTGAAAGTTACTATGTGTATGGAATGAATAGAATCAGGTATTTTACTAGTAACAAAATCATCTGCAATATACGTGGTCGGATAAGTAAGTTTTTTGAGTTTTAGCAAATTTTGAATGCTTAATGGTTTGCATGTATAACGGGTTCAAGTATCAGATAATCTGAATAAGTTATGTTTAGGCTACTCCTGATTATATGGTACTTGAAAACACAAAACTACAATGACTTTCAAAATGCAATACCAAACACCCCCTTAGCCCTTATATTTTGAGCAGAAATGGTGACAATTTTGCGTTGTGAGGAGTATGCATTAGATTTATGTTTGATTGCATCTTTATGATTGTTTTGTGTGTGAGCCTGTTGAGGGCAGCCTGTTGGAACTTATATAACTCTTGGCCATTCGGATCAAAAAGTCAGACGACTTTAAAATTTCAAATATGATACCAAAAAGAGTCCAAGAGACTGATACCATGAACAGAACTTGACTCGCAGATTGTGATATATTATTGAGTAATGTGCAACCGTTTTCTTGACACAAGAACCTGATAAGTCCCTCATTCTGGTCACAGGTGAGGTGAGGAAACAAAGTACATCTTCAGTTCACCTCTCAAATATATCCGATGACTATGTTGCTTTCAAGGTACTTTAATCTATCTGTCACATAACTTCTTAAATTTCTTATTGTTTCTCAGTCAATGCAAGGTTATCTTAGCTATATATTGCTCCTATATAGAACATCGTTTCATTTAACAGGTTAAGACTACATCACCTAAAAGATTTTGTGTCCGACCAAATTCAGGAATCATTAGTCCAAAGTCAGCATACGATTTCACAGGTACCTGTGGACTTTACATCGAACTGTTTTTGTATTATTTATATTTTCCGCAGTCAAATATTAACCTTTCGGTGCTCTGCAGTTACTATGCAAGGCTTAAGGTCGGCTCCATCTGAGGTGGAGTGCAAGGATAAATTTCTGATTCAAAGCACAGTGGTCGATTCTGGGTTAAAAGAAGAAGATGTTACTCTTGAATTGGTAGGTATTTTGACCGTTTTTAGTCAAAAGTTTCAGTGCTGATGGTCATTGTTGCATATGACAGTTCTCCAAAAGCAGCGGTAAGTATGTTGAAGAGAAGAAGCTCAGGGTTGTTCTAGTTAGCAAGCAAGATTCTCCAACAGCGGAACACAAACGCAAAGAGTTGGGAAAAGAACCATCTAATGAAACTTCCGTTAAACAAGAGAATGTGGTGAAAAAAGACGAAAATGTCGTCCCAATGGAGAATGTGAGTGATGCATATTTACTCATTACAACACATTTCCTGAAATATCCTTGATGGTAAATTGTTAACATAATATTTCTTGCAGAAAGTTGAAGACCCTGTGGAAGTTAAAGCTGCTTTGACTACAGAGGAACCGAAGCCATCTGGTGGTTCGGATGGGAATGAGCGGGATCTATCCAAGAATCTGAAGTTTAACCCGGTAAAGGTTGTGAAAGAGGACCCAGAAAGGAAGCTGAGGTTAAGTAAACAGCTCAAGGACTTGAAAGTGAAGGAAACTACGTTAGAAAATCAACTAAAAGAGGTTAGCTTGTCTCCTTATCTTGTCGTTAATGATGGACATTTAAGTCATTTGATCAATAGTATGATAATGTATAAAACCACATGCCAATTCAGAATGTTTTAAACTTGATCAGTTACCAGNTAGGGGTGTTATCGGGTCGGGTTATCGGGTTGTCGGGTCTTATCGGGTCGGGTTGAGTCGGGTTTTGATTTTTAAAAACTCACCCGCAACCCGACCCGATAAAGAATCGGGTTATCGGGTTCGGGTGGTATTCGGGTCGGGTTATGTCGGGTCGGGTGATTCGGGTTATCGGGTGATACTACAAATTCAAACAACAGCTTAATTGTTAGTAATACTATAGTAACAAACTTTGTTATACTTGACAACTTAATAGTTGATTATCGATACAAGCCAATGACAAGTTAACTTCACTTTCGTATATATTAATAAGAATATATTAGGCACATGCTTGGTATGATCACTGATCAGTGATCAACCCTTTTCTTGACTTTGCAATCAACAAGTATGAGTATAAATTATAGTACTCGAATAAAAGAGCCATGGGAATATTGGTACTGAGCCATGAGAATATGCGTATAAATTATGCTCAACGGGGTATGAGTATAAATAAAAATAATGGTACTGAGCCATGGAAGTGGAAGTGGCAAATTAACTCATACTGAGTTTGAGAAGGACAAACAATTAAGAACATTAACTGTTTCGTACATGACAATAAGGAAGAATAATATGGACAACTGATAATGGTCGATTGATTTTTGAAGGTCTAGAAAAAGAATGATCGAATTGTCGCATGAGTTTATTGTCACAGAACCTGTGTAAATGTGTAATAGAATTGGAAAACCAAAGTTCCCATGCATATTGCAGCCTGGTTACCCTGGTATAAATGTATTGGGCTTTTAAAAGCTATTATTTAAAAAATTAATTTTGATTGTCGGGTCTTATCGGGTTGACCCGATAACCCGATAACAATAATTATGTAACCCGAACCCGACCCGATAACACTATCGGGTTATCGGGTTCGGGTCAAAACAACCCGACTAGTTTTTTTAACCCGATTTAACCCGACCCGATAACTCTAATCGGGTTCGGGTTCGGGTCCGGGTCGGGTCAACCCGACCCTACTGACACCCCTACATACAGTTAAGCCATTTCTGAAAATATTCATCAGGTAAGACAAAACATAAACCAAAGCTTATAAAACATATCCTGAAGCAACTCATCCATTAGTAGTGAGTAAATGATTGAAATTGATACCACTAGATTAAGTTAACACCTAGATAAAAAGTACCACAGCCATACCAATCTTAGCAATAAAACATATCAATACAAACCTAACAGGACCAGGGACACAAAAGTAGACTGAGCTGCACTTGCACCCAAAAAGAAACAGCTGCACTACTCAATCAGTTTGCAATTTGGATAGTTCATCAAGGGTGACTGCAAGATTGCTGAGGCAAATTATAATCTTATCACCATTCATCCTAGTTACATCATATGTACTATTGTTGCCATTGACTATAGCTTCGATTAGTTCTGCATTTTCTCTCAGTTTCTCACCCAAGATTTGTTCTTGGTCCTCGCGACTGATTTGAACATACCCTGTATTTTCATCAAAGGTATTTGTATGGCGGTCTAATCGTTGCTCAGAACTGCATTCCTCAATTTCCATGTCTTCACTTTTTGGAGGTCTCACTGGCTTGGGTTTCACTTCTACTGTGCGTTTTTGAGGTACTGTTACCTTGGCCCTTTGATTCTTTGAACCTGATTTCAGTTCAAAGAAACAATGTAAGCTGGAGAATCATAAACCAACATAGCAAATCTATATATAAACAAAGAAATAAGTTTTGTCATTCTGCACAAAAGCAATAGCAAACTTCCTGCAGTTTCATGTTCTGTTTTACTGTTGCTGACTGAATGGGGACTTAAGGATTCACAAATGAAAAATCCATCAACTCATTATCTCCTCAAATTTGAAACAGCATCGTAATACACAGCTTCATAACCTCAATTTAAAGTCTTTATACAGAACTAGCTGGTGACTTCGCGGAACAAAACAAAAGTAGATGTCTCACTTGAATATCACTAAGGGGGCGTTTGGTTCGTGAATTGTAAAACCATGTATTTAAAATTAATGGTAATTTTAACTCTTGAAAGGTTTAAAATACTGTAATTTAGATTACTTTTTCTTGTTTGGTTGGCAGATTTGTGGCTGCAAATTTATAGTATAATCAATAGCAAATGACTTGACTACCCTTCTTCTACAACCACAAACACATAACCCAGATACACAAAATCACCCTTTAATGAATCAATCAACAATTCAATTTACCCCAAAATACACAAACATGGACCACTTAAATTGACGGACTTGATTACCAACTTCTTTTTGGCAAATTAACAAGGCTTACTTTGTTTAAAATTCAACATCTAACATTTAATTCAAAAAAATTCGTACCAAACTTGTAACAACAAAAACCAATTATGTGGGTGATGTTTAAGATTAAAGTGATAATCAAAGATATGCAAGTTCACCTTCTGTAATCGACATTTGGATAAAGAACTCGAAATCAAACAAACATCTATTAGATTTCGATCTCTTCAGAAAAAAGAAAAGATTGGTCTTGTAGAAAGATCGATATCTATGGAAGTGATGCAAAAAAAAACTGATACAATCAAATTAATTTGAGATATGGAAGCAATGAATAAATCTAATGGAGAGTTGAAGGTATGGAAGAATAATGGCAACAAGATGGAAAGAGAAAACGGAGCGTATGTTTTTTTATGAGGGCAATTGTGTCCTTTTTTGACCAAAAAAACTCCTGTATTTTAATTTCACTCCTAACTCAATGAATTGATAAACCCTCTATTTTTGTGGGCCCAGATATATAAACACCTCTTACTTTTTTTCTACCAAACACAATTTTTATGGGATTTGACATTTAAATACAGCAAAAACTTACAAAAATTGGTGAACCAAACAGCCTCTAAGATTCTAAGATTACCAGAATTGTTATATTACACAGACATCCTAAGTCCTAACAATGTGATTAAAAATAATGTTAGCAGCCTCTAATGACATTAGTATGAAAGAGAAATTTGATTGAGATCTTATATGCAGTTGAAAGTAATTAACTAGTGAGAAATCTTACTGAATAGCTAATCTAAAGATCAGAAATCTTGTAATTGCAACGCAATACCAACTACAAGATCAAGTCCATAGACACTCGGGCACTCAGAAGTTTAGCCTTGAGGCTTGCTATGAATATGGAAAAGTAAGACGCAGAATATAATTAACATCAAAGGCCTGGGTACATAAACATCAGAAAATAGCCTGCTAATGTTATATGCAACCACACACTAAGCAACCACTCTCCTCACCAGTTAAAAAAGTTTGGCTTGAAATTCTCTCTATCATTCATTAGAGCTCGCCCTCCCCCAAAAAGGGCTCGAATAAAGAGCAAGTTTCCTTACCCACCAACAAACCGTTTCTGTTTTTGTCCAACTGAGCTAGTCTAAGTAGTCAACACTCAGACTATGGTTAGACCCCAAATTATCTGAGAGTCTACACTCTACAGCTATGTGGCATGATAAGTAGTGAGGATTTGGACCTTTATCCAGTTTCATTTCAAGAAGGAAAGTTTTCCAAGCAATGTTTACCAATAAATTACTGTTGCTGAAATGATAGAGATCGAAGATGGAAATGGCCAGAAAATTGGTTACATACTTTACCTATACTTCAGCAAATGAAAACCCCTGTGCTATGTCAAGGAAAGGATGATGGTGTATCTCGGTTCAGTAACTCTATGAAAACATTAAAGTTCAGTATACAACGGGATTGGAAGGATTTACGAGACCCTGGATTTAAAGTGCAATGGTACCATGATCCATGTAGTGTGGTTTTCAGATTCAAACCGAGGCATGAATTCATATTGTGGTTGTTAATCCAGGAGAGGCTTCCTACTCAAGAAAGGGTTATGAAGTGGTATCCAGAGAAGAATATGAAATGTGTGTTTTGTTTGAACATCTCTTCTACAACTGCAGTATGCTTCTTTTGTGTGGGAAGAATCAAAGAAGATGACTAAGCTGCACCACTTAAACAATGAATGGAAGGATATTCTGGATTGCATGTAAAAATTTCCAGATAAAAGAAATATTTGGATAGTGGTTATAAAACTAGTTTTTGCTGCAACTAAGGCAAGAAAAAAATTTGAAAATTTTCTAAAGCATTATGAGATCGTGGGAAGAATAGTGGAAAGTCAAGATGGGAGCAGTAAAGATGAATATCACTGGCCTGAAAGTGAAAGACTCTGCTAGTGCCAAAAACAACAGGAACATAACCACATGGGGTGACCCAGTGGTTTGAATTTGGTCTCCTAAGTGGTTAAAGTCCCTGGAGGTCCCAGGTTCAAACCTTGGGGAGAAAATTAATCCCCATGTGGCCACGGAGGTTCACCTGCGATGACTCCGGGCTATCCAAAAGGGTAGTCGCCCTGGGATTGGCTCGCAATGTAGAGTCGGAACCCAGGTTAAAAGGAAAAAAAACAGGAACAAAGACTCTGCTGAGTGATCTATAGCCACAAGTGCAGGTGTTAATGGACTGACGGGTTACTTTGTTGGTGATAGTGGTTTGATTAGAATTTGGATGTTGGTGAATCGGTCTATGTTTGAATTGCTGTTTTTAAGTTGTTTGTTTTTGGTTATCCAAAGGGAATGTTGGTACCCAAATATAGGAAACTTTGTAAATGTTGTTTATATGGTATACAAATTCAGCAGTGTACCAAAAACAACAAAAGTAGTCAAAAACTTTCTTTTCATAATAACGGTCATGAGTTCTAATTCTGCCATATATCCTAGTGAATGTGGTTTTCTAAGGCTTTCTAGAAACAGTCTCTCTCATCAGTCACCATAAACTTAAAGTCTCCTTATTGCACACAGTAATACACTCAAACCATTCGCCCGCTTTCGAGAACATCTTCAAGTAGTTAATGTGAAAAGACATACATACTCAAGAATCGTCAGAAGTTTTGAAAGAGATGAGTCTTATATAGTAACCAAATTCAAACAGATCTATGGCATAATTAGAACCTAATCAAAAGTAACAGTCTAGTCTTTCTTTTATTTGGACAAAGTGACAAATGCCACTAATATATACTAAGATACCAACTTTAGCATTTACTCCAATGCCTGTTTAAAACGGACATTATAACATATTACACACTTTGAATATAATGCCATAGTTGGGATTCAAAATCTTGGATGCTTTAATGTTTTACGATTAGTGAAATGTGAACTATCTCCCATGTAGTGAGATCGTTAACACCACGAGTCCAAGATACACAAACCAGTGTAGATCTTCATTTATATAAAGAATAAGAGATCAATTTAGTAATTTGATGAATCTTAATCCAAGTACTCTACCACCCTGAAATGCTAAAAGTTCAAGCTAACACATATTCAATTCTTAAGGGCTACCTGTGATTACTGGTCAAGCTAACACATATTGCTTCTTTTATTAAAAAATAAAAAAGGAATATACATGGATAGACAGATACCATCATAAATGCGTACAATAATAAGCATATAAGAATACAAACACTTAAAAGCATATAATATTAAAAGCGCATAAGAGCGCGTGCATGTGGTACCCACAGTATGATTAGAGATACGAGTAAAAGCATATAGGAAAAAAGGGCATAAATAAGCTGATAAGCATAGACGCATAAGAGCATGAGGAAACATAAATCCATAAGCACATGCAAGGGAAATTGGGTCTATAAGCAAATATTTTTTTGGAACAGGGGCCTATAAGCAAATATAATTCTATGTCCTAAGGATGCAACGAAGTTCGTAAATGAAAATAGCTATTGGGCTCTATACCTAAAAGCAAAGGCAAATATATGCACGTGGGGTTACTAAAATCGCCTAAAAAGCGTAAAGGAAAACTAGTTGCGAATCTCTATCCCTAAAACGGGGGGGCTAATATATGAAGTGAGATTACCAAAATCTTCAAACGCTATACGCAGGGGCAAATATGTACCAAGGCTATAAAAAATCACCTAGAGAATCTAGACGAAAAACTACCTTGTAACAGAAAACGACCTAGACCTTATAACCGTCTATTCTAATTCTAGCTCTCCACGCGTTCCTATCAAGATCATGTCCTCGGACAAGAGAAGCTCCTTCAGGTCACGCTTCAGTCTATCCTCCCACCTAAGTTTTGTTCCACCCCTTATCCTCACGTCATCGACTACCAAAACTTCCACTCTCCTAGTTGGCGTCGTTTGCAGTATCCTCTTAAAAACTTTTATCCATCTAAACTACTTATGTGTCACGTAACTAGTTTGCTAATTAATTCACTCTTAAATACATAGATAATGATCATAGCATAATAACACTCAATTATAACTCGGGTTTTGTTAAAGCATACCCATAACGCTTGCCACATGTTTAAAAATGTGTAGTTTAACCACTCTGAGATGATTATCATCAACCACCTTAACTAGTTACGGTTTTTTTTTTTTTTTTTTTTTTTTGGTAACCATGATTTCCGACCTTTTGGCCGACTAATTCACGGGGTTTGAACCCACCGCCACACAGATTCAAACCAGGTAAAGCCCACCCTTTTCAGGAGGTTGACGTGGCCACTTAAGGTTATTTGCACCTAGCAGGAACTAGTTACTAGTTACGGTTATAATACACAAAATTAAGCACATTTTAAACATACCCCTTAGTGCTATGTATAAGAAACAAAACCGTACTTATTAACGTGTACTATAATTATAAACTCCGGTCGATGACAATCGCCTCAAAACTACCCTCACAACTACATTTAACGAAACCTTAAAATTCCATTAAAACGACGAATACGACAACATACCAAAATGCACAACATCAGCAAGAGGCAAATCCATCCCATCATCCTCATCACCATCTTCAGGGTCAGTATCATACTCACCCCCACCCCCCTCCTCAAACTCCCTAACATACCTCTCAATAGCCTTAAACAACTCGTTATTAAAGCTCGCTTTTTTCGACCCGGACTGTTTAATCTTCTTATAATCAGACAACAAAGAGTCCCATTTCCTACGACACTGGTTCAGGTTCCTGTTAACTTCTAAGGCGTTGCAATTCTCGACGATGATTTTCCATTTCTGGAAAGAGGAGAGGGTGCCGCGACAGTCGGCTTCGATGGCGGCGATTTCGTTGACTAGGATTAGGGATTCTTCTACTGTCCAGTCTGGTGCGGCTTTCGACCGGGTTCGGAGGCTGCTTGTGGTTCCGGTCTCGTGCTCCATGGTGTGGTTGTGGCTGATTGGATTTCGAGGTTTAATGGTGGGTGGGAGTGGGGGGTTTTGCAGGTGACAGGAGGAGGCAAGGAGGGTTCATTTCACTACATTAAAATTTCTTATTTTTGTTTTTATATTTTTTATTTATTTATTTTTCTTAAAAGTTACAATTTGTTTTTGAGTAAAGTAAAAAATACGAAGTGAAATAAAAGAAAGTTATTTTCTGGAGTATCATTTAAAAAGGAAAAGAAAAGTAAAGAGAATGAGAAATGAAAAATGATGATTTTTTTGATTTTAAAGTGAAATATTTGTTATAAAATTGAGCTGAAAATATTTACTTCTTATTTTTGGTGTTTTTGCATATATATCCTTCTGAAAATGCATAATTGCATATCTAAATAGATTAACAGGTTCGGGTTGAGCTAAATAGATTTCAGGTCAGGTTTGGGTCAACATATCTAACCCGTTTATTAAACAGGTCAGGTTTGGGTTGGGAATAAAATAAACGGGTCGACCCGCCAACCCGTTTATGATTTATTTTCTTAAATTAAAAATTATTAATATTTAATTATACATATTAAATGGGTTAAACAGGTCGACCCCTAACACGTTTAACTCGTGTAATGTGTTAATTTTGTATATAAAAATGGGTTAAATGGGTCAACCCGAAACCCGTTTAACATATTCAACCCGTGTAACCTATTTAACCCATCAACCCAAGTATATATAAGGGTTAAATGGGTCAGGTTCGGGTTACGTGTAAACAGGTTAGGGTTGACGTAGCTGACCCGATGAGTTAAATGGGTCAGGTTTGGGTTGGGGTTTTCTGACCCGCCAACCTGACAACCCGAACCCGCCAACACGAACCCGACCTTAATTGCCACCCCTAATAAAAACCATTGTACTATGTGCATCAAAAACTTATACAAATGATATATATGCAATTATTCACTTTGGGAGGGATATATATGCAATTCTGCCTTTATTTTTTTACTTTCTTTTTTACGAAAAAGGACTTGGGAATCAAGCATTAGAACTACCATGTCTAAAATTTTTTCATGGTCTTATTTTACTAGAGCAAATTTTTTTAGTTTGAATGTTTGCAGATATGTTGTCATATTTTCTTTCACTGAGTTTTAAGTTTATGAAAAGGGACACTTTTATTATAACTAGATGATCGGCGTATAGCGATAATGGTTTATAAGAACGTTAATTTATGTGTATAGTTTTTTTTTTTTTTTTTTTTTTTTTTAATGTATATATGAGTATCGAGTAAGTGAGAGTGAATAAATTTGGTGGTTTAAATTATAATTAAGTATCTAAATATTTAATAGATTGGATTACCTTTTATAAATACGATTATTTTAATCTAACAATATTACTCATTTTTTAAGTATTTAAATTTTAAGCAAATGTGTTTGCTCTTTATATGTAGTATAGACGGTATAGTTCAAATCTTGAATAAATTTATTAGGTAAACATCTTTATATGGTCACAGGTGAGTTCGTAAACCGTTATGAAAATACCAGTTAAATCACATCATACGATTAATACGTCATAATAAAAAGAATTTGATTTCTTTGAATAACCTAAATTACTTTCAAAATTATAAGTGTCATCTTTTAGTAGAACGTCACAAATTTAACATGAGATCCTTATTGAACCCTTATCAAAAAATATTCCTTTTTATTTGTGACTACAAAATACTAACCGTGGTTTGTTATACAGTATTACAGTTTACAATTTGGTCTCTAGTTTTTGATACCCCTTCTTCCCGAAAAGAACTTGTGACATCCTATTACGTATGTCCAAGTGTGTCAAAAGAAGGTCATGTTGCTAGAAGTTACTAAATAGAAATGCATATATCAGTTTAAAGGGGTTTAGACATAGTAATGCACCTCACCCCGTGTGAGGTGTTGAGGTGGCTCTAAGACCACGCGTGAAGGTTGATACGGGTGAGAGGAAGACCACGCGTGAAGGTGATGAAGAGTGTGCAATCGGTGATGATCACCGTCGATTAAGGATATGTTTCAACTTAAATAACAATCTTATCAGTATATCAATCATAGTTAGAGGCATCTTGCCCCCATCTGTTGATGCTTGTACCTCAAAAGGATCATTCTTATCCCATGAATGCAATTCAACTTCGTTATAAAAAATAGTGCAATGATAAAAGATTAACATTCTCAACGACCTTTTCAATCATCTTATAGTTTACAGGTCAAAATTTGTCAACTCTTGCAAGAAGTGTGTTTGGCACAAAAAGTTTAGGGAAGTAGATTCTTCACAAATGAAACAGATACAATCGAGGCAACCATATTTTGCTGGCGAGAAAGGCTTCAGAATTGGCCATCACTTTGGTCAGGGTATGTAACACATTTGTAAACCTTGCACTTGGAACACAACAAATACCCAACCTATAAACACACATTGGAGGTACTGTTATCAGAAACAGTTAACGATTAGCAACCAAAAAGAAAAAGAAATAACAATACTCACAGCTTTGCAAGATGGACATCTACGGTAGATACGATTGGTTGCAGATTTCACATTTGTTTTTTGACCTTTACAAAAGTCGCAAAGCAACCATCCTCTCCCGTCACAAGGCTCACATTCAATCCTTTCATCTGTCTGTATAGTCTTCAAAAAGAACATGCACACGATTAGTAGCGTTCCAAAAATTTTCCATTAACGAGCATGCTAGACATGGTCCACTGACCACCAATCACCATAAAGTATCAAGAACATAGCACCGTAAAATGTCTAAAAATTTAATACTCGTAGCACACAAATCATGATAAAGAAAACCCAAATCAAACATGGTCGATGATAACATGTTACACTGAATCAGATTCACTCATCATAAACTGAATGTGGGAGATAATAAATTGTTTTAAGAATTTAGAAACTTTGGATCACTTGATGATTTACAAGTAAAATATCAAAACATTTTGTTGCAACTACTCCTAAACTGACTAACTGAGTATCTCGCAATAATCAGATAACAGGAATTAGTTTCATTACCAGAAACACTGAAACAGGTTTTTTAAATAAAACTGCAACTCGTCGGGTGAGAAACACATTTAGCACACTCCTTGATACTGCCACGCCAAAGGCTGTCTAATTAAATGCATATAATCTCTATAACATCATATAATCAGTTTTGCAAAGGCAATGCCAAACACAACCATAAAATTATTTCAAACCTTGGTATCCAAGTATATATACCTGTTGCTGAAGAGATATGCATTGAATAGGCTTTGATAATCTAACTGATTTCAAAGAAATAAGAGGCATCAATTGCATATTAGTTATACCCAAACCCGCCATTTTTTGTTCCACTAGAAAAGCACAGGATAAAAAAGAAAGCACAGGATAAAAAAAGGTTTTAAAGGAAAAAAAACGGATAATACCTACCATTCATCAAATCCAAATATTCAACCTTTAACTTTCCAACAATTACGCAAAC
Source organism: Artemisia annua (assembly GCA_014162995.1). Classification (NCBI taxonomy): domain Eukaryota; kingdom Viridiplantae; phylum Streptophyta; class Magnoliopsida; order Asterales; family Asteraceae; genus Artemisia; species Artemisia annua. Next base: position 87,235 of record LBNU01032778.1, read on the forward strand.
GCCACCATTATTTCAATAGTTTTATAGTAACCCAGTGTAATTTGCAAAAACTGCCCCTACAGTTTGGTCAAAAGCCCAAAATGCAATTAAGGGCATGTTTGTTGTGCGGGTATAGAATCAAAAGAATGGATTTGATGCTAATACAATTGTTTGGTAGGAGGCTTCTGAATCAAAACAATCAATCATTTTCAAAAATTGATTCCATATAGAAGAGAGTGGTTTTGGGTCTATTCATCTTACAAGTGGGACCTTATTTTTCCTACCTCTCATTTACATAAAAAATGTATGGCTCTAAATTTCCTACAACTTTGAAAATGCTGACACGGTCTTTGTAAGAAACACGATTACTTTCTCTGAAATGATAACATATAAATTTTTACAAGCACAATTATTGTCAACACATAATTGCACACCAAAATTTCAAATCTGCATTGCCAGTTGTATTATTTATTTACAGCAAACGTTTAGTTAACCGATTAAGAAAAGCTTCAGAGAAATAAGTCTTAAGTTTAATCTCAACTCTTAGCTAAAGGTCACTGAAACATGTGTTCATCATCCGAGGTTAGGCTTTTCACAGACATACAAAAGGGGTGCACACAGGTTATGGTTTTCCGCCGATTTAAACTTTTTTGAGAAGTTATAAGAACTACTTGTATCGTTGACCAAATCACAAGGACTGTTTTAGCAATTTACTCTAAAACATAAATAACTTCATTTCTACTGTCATTTTCACAAATTAAAAAAAAAAATGCAAAAAATGAAACTAAAATACTCATTTTTACTTTTATAACCGTGGCATCATCCCGTTTATTTACCGCAGACAATTACTGCAACCGTCACAAATTACCGTCACCACACTCCCTCAGATCAGACCAGTTCACAGTATTAATCAACGGCTACTCAGAATCACGCATTCCGTCGCTAACAACCGTCACCGGAATATACTCATCCTCACCGTCCGCCGCCGCGGTGGTTATACTATGGGGAAACCCTAACACACCGACCAAAACCCTCGTTGAGCTTTCACACAACCTCACGCGCTCTTCTCCCGGCCACGCGCCGATCACCGTCGTCCGTCAACCGTCGGACAGCCTCAACGCGCGGTTCTTACCACGCGCGTGGATCACCACACGCGCCGTCGTGATATGCGACGACGACGTCGAAATCGATCCGAAAACTATCGAATTCGCGTTTAAAATGTTTTTGATAAATAATAAGGAGAAATTGATAGGATTGTTTGTTAGGTCTCATGAATTTGATTTAATGACACGTGGATGGATCTACACCGTTCATCCGGACCGATACTTGGTTTTGTTAACTAAGTTTATGTTGATGAGTACTGAGTATTTGTATAAGTATAGCTGCGAAGGCGGGGAGGTAATGGCGAAAGCGCGGTTAATTGTGGATGAAATGAGGAATTGTGAGGATGTGTTGATGAATTTTGTTGTGGCGAATGAGACGAATGTGGGACCGGTTTTGGTTGGGGGGAATAGGGTGAGGGATTGGGGCGATGCGAGGAATGACGGTGGGGGAGTGGTGGGGGCGGTCGGGTTGAGTAGCCGGAAGAAGGATCATAGGAAGAGGAGAGGGGAGTGTATACAAGAGTTTCATAGGGTGTTCGGGAAGATGCCGTTGAGGTATAGTTATGGGAAGGTGGTTGATTCTGTTGGTGAACAAGGGCTTTGTGAGAAAGGCGGGAAATTGGTGATTTGTGATCGGTTTGCATAGTGATATTTGGTGTAGTTGAGCCGTGTATCGTAGGTACTGTGAAATTATTGTATACAGATGTAACAAATTGATATTGGTTATCTGTTTATCTAAGGTCATTACTTGTAAAATGTTAGATTATCGCTATTGTATAACAGTCAAACTAATGATTATGTAATTTAGTAATTACCGGAATTCAAACATGTTATAGGCAGCTGATTTTGCATCATTTGATCACATGTTAAACACAATGCCAAACATCCTGATGAACTAGTTGGATACAGATAGTGTAATATGAATTACTATGAATGTAAAACGTAGTGTATGTTTCAAACCTGTGGAGATATGTGTAAATAGTTTACGTGCAGCTCGTATCAGAGTTTACATTTGTGTGTTTCACATGTAATCTATAAATAGAAGGCTCACTCAGCCGTAAGGAGCTTGTTTGGCTCACGATATTTACATCCACATGAGGTAGTCAAGAATTCAGAAGGACCCGATTACGAGCATAATTATGGGAGTGATGATGTGGTATCCTCCAGTTCTTTGACAAATCTCTTGGTCATTTCCACATAATCTTTTAAGTTTGACTCTTTAAAGTTCTGTCAAAAACCAACAGCAGACAGATGTATAAATATGTACTCGTATGTCTTGAAATAAGATCGCAAAATGGCAATAAAGTCTCAGAAAAGATCATATTTTTTTCACCAATGCGCCAACTCACATAGCTATAACAAGCTTACCTCGAAATCCCAGTCTCCATATAAATCAGGATCGGTGCTATTGCCCCAAACATATGCATAAGCCTGTAAGACCTCAGAGGTATCCTGCATATACAATCAGAACTATCTCATGATCGATATGCTTGAACAAAAATAAATAAATAAATAAATAAATAAATAAAAAGCGTGAATGATTTCTAGAAACAATTTCATATACTCAAAGATGGGTAAAACCCTTCTAAACTTTGAGCTCCTGCAACTCCCTTTTCCGTCATATGAATGTAAAAGTGGTGTATGGCGAAACGAAACACAAGAACCCAAACTAATACTTGGAGAATAGACATACCAGCAAAGATACATCAACAGTCCTCTTGTCGTACTCTTCGGCTTCATATGTGTCCAAGATATCTAATTCCGTGGCAGAAAGCCCAGATAGAACCTGCTTTATATTCCTTTCATCAGGTCAAAATTGTTTATGAACTTGTGTACACATTCATATGTGCGCATTTGTGTGTGCAGACATGAATACACTGAAGTTTTATCATGTCTGCTCAATGATCAGACAGGTGGTGTTTGTTTTTTAAAAGGCTCTGAATCTGAATCTGAACCGCACATCTGAATCTGAATTTGAGGCGTAAATGTCTGAATCTGACCGCATCTAAATGGAAGAAAAAAACTCATGTTTGAACCGTACATTAGCTTGCTTGTACTAATTTTTTTTTTGTTTTTTGTTTTTTTTTTTTTTTTTTTTTGTGTCAGCAAGAGGCAACGTAAAGGTATTCAGACACCCCTCTCAAGTCTAGATCAATTAGATCTTACTGCGCCTCATGAACGGGTCTGAACAGAAAAAAAAACAGTCGAACGATCAAAATGTCTGACCGCAGTCTGAACAGTTCAGATTAGAGAGCTGTAAGAGCCTCTTTATGAAAAACAAACCCCACACAGTCACAATGGCCGAAGCTATCTTATAGTAGGTAATAGGTTGAAATATACAAGATCTTAAGGATCACTATTGTAAATTCATAATGGACTCATTAGTCATCACTCAAAATCTAAGAAGTGAAACGGTTTACTAGAAACTCTCTTCAATACGCCTACTTTTAGAGGTGGCAAAACGGGTGGGCCCGGGCGGAGCACGGGCTAGAACGGGCACGGGCTATAATGGGCACGGGCTAGAACGGGCACGGGCCAAACGGGCACATGTTATACAAATCGCTTTATAGAAGACCAAAAATGGTGAAATAAATTCCTTAAACGTAATACTTCATTTATATTTAAAAATTCCAACAGAAACTTCATCATTTGTTCTTAATCATCTCCCAGAATGAAGACAACAACATTGAGGGGAAACATCAACACGGATACATTTTACTCGACAGCTCACAAACACGATAAAGTATAAATTACACTCCTCTAATCTGCTCAACATCACTCTCTCCTCACCATAAATACCGATGTAAGCTGAGTCTCTAACAGAATAGCCCAATATCTACCCAGTGTCTAAATTCTAAAATACCATTTAACAGTAACACAAACGAAACCTTTCTCAATATAGTAGAGGTTATAGTGAATACATAACATTCATAAGTTGTCAAACGGATTGTGTTCCTGATAGAGGTGGCAATTTGTGCCCAAAATCAAACAAATGGGCTAATTTGGACAAATTTTTAAAAGATTTGGGCACATTTAGCCCCCTCTTTTTTTTGAAACGGGCATATATTGCCCATTTAAAAGTTAAATGAGCGCAAACGGGCGCATATTTTCTCTCAATTGAAGAACATTACAATTGTTTTTAAAAAAATACTTATAGATGTAATATATTTAATCTTTTAAATATAAATGGGGTGTTACGTTTGAGGAATTTATTTTCATCGTTTTGGGTCTTTTCTAAAGTGATTCATATAATATGCGCCCGTTTGGCCCGTGCCCGTTTAGCCCGTGCCCGTTTAGCCCGTAGCCCGTTTGAACCGTTGCCCGTGCCCGCCCGGCCCGCCCGTTTTGCCACCTCTTTCCTGATTTCAAAACATCTAACTTGTTTGTATGTGTTTGTCATTTGCAAACTACTAAAATGAGATACACTAGTATATGATAGCATAAGAAATGAATGATGAACATACCCTCCCTGTAACATTCTTGTTTTCAACGGGTAGAATCGCAGGATAAACGCGCCCTTTGATGCTAAACCTATGACTTTACCATATAACATATCTTAGTTTTCACAAGTAATTCGAAATAAGGCTTCGTATACAAATATGAATGGATAAATTTCAAAAAAAAAAAAAAAAAAAAAAAAAACATGGGAGGATGATACTAACTAGCCGTTGAGGATCGCGGGTGCAGTTCGAGGTATGCGATTGAAGAGGACTTGAACAACGTCATCAGATAACAAGCTCCCGTAAACAAACACAGTATTTGCTGACGTCATCGCCATTTTAACTCCAAACCCACGAAGCTCAGAGAGATTCAGATTTTAGTGGGGGGATAAAAATGGCAAATGTTTTAATTAAGAAGGGTTTAAACATTTTTTATTCTTTAATTAATAATTATCTAATTCTTGTTCAAAATAATAATAATAATTAAGTATTATCTAATTAGATTCGTTTTTATTAGATGTTTATATACGGTTGTAAACAATACGGATGGGGCTTGTTTGTGTTCGTTGGTTTAAGTTTAACCGGATGAATAAATGAACATAGATATTTGGACGAAATCTCTTGTTCATGTTTGTTTGTTAAGAAAAATTAGATTATTTATGTTTGTTTTAAAACAAATCTATTTAAATAAACTTATAAAAACAAGCACAAATTATTCAAAATACATATAAACATCTTCTCTTGTGTTACTTTGTTCAAATGTGTCCGTTTTACTAATAGTACATACTCGTAAGACATATATGATACGTGAAAATAAACAAACAAACGTACATACGCGAACATAAATAAATCTAACGAGTGTCTAATTGGACGTACACGAAGCTAAACGAACGAAGTAGGCTTGTGTTCATGTTCATTCACTTAACTACGTTAACTCAAAACTTTGTTTATGTTTTGTTCAAACCCATTAATATATAAAAAAGACTTTTTATGGAACATTTATGAACTGTTCATTAACATTAGGTTCGTTACAATTATAAGTTTATTTTAAATTTCTAACAATTTATTAATGTTTGTCTAAATGTTAATTAATGTAATCTTATTCTATTTTTATGCAAACTTACTCTTGTTTTAACTGAATATGAATCTCCTTTTTAAAAACAGAAAATCAAATGTGTTAATTAAAAGTTTTAATCATGTCTTATTATGTCACGTGTTAGAAGATTTTAATTATATTATTTCAATATTAACATTTGCTAATATTACTTTAATCATAGAGTAAATTGAATTTTTGGTTTATGAGATTTAGCCAAATTGCATGTTTGGTCGCTAAGGTTTCGAAAGTGTAACATTGTACTCAAATTGAAGTTTTTGCTGCATGTTTGGTTCCTGATCAACACCAAATGACTAAAATACCCACGTCTTCTTCTTTTTTTCTATTTTCTTTTAAGTTTTCTTACATAAATAGTCCTGTGTTGTGTCAGGTTTTACAAATTTAATCCCGATTTTTTTTATTTGTTTTGTATTTTTTTAATTTAACTATTAATATTAGTATTATTTTTTTAGTTCAAAAATATTCAAAGATATTCCAAAAAGATTCAAAATATATTAAAGAGTAAATTGCAGAAATCGTCCTTGTGGTTTGCAAAAATTGCATGTATCCTCCCTGGTCTTCCATAAGTGCAGGCGGCCTCCCTGGTCTTCATACTTTTGGTTCATTTTGGTCCCTGACACTAACAACCGTTAGTCCATCTCAGTTAGTTGATACATAAATGGTCCCTGTCCCTACGCTAAATTGCGTCAAACGTCCCTATTTTTTTGAAATTTTCTTTTTCTAACTTTTTTTTTTTGAAATTTTTTTTCCGAAATATATTTTCGGAATTATTTCTTATTCTCAAATTAACTTTTTTATAATTTTTTTTTGTGAAATCATTTCTTTTTCTTAAATTTATTTTCGAAATTAATTTTTTTTAGGAAAATTAATTTTTTTTAAATTATTTTTCTAAAAAAAATTTTAGGAAAAAAAATTCTAAAAATTTTTTTCTTTGGAAAAAAGTTTCTAAAAAAACTATTTCAGAAAAAAAATTTCGAATAAAATATTAATTTTTCTTAAAAAAATTTTGGGAAAAAAGTTTCTAAACAAAATTTCTAAAAAAAAATTTTTTGGAAAAAAGTTTCTTAAAAAATTATTTCAGAAAAAATAAATGGAAAAAAAAATCGAAAAAAAAAATTAATTTTTCTAAAAAAATTAATTTCAAAAATAAAATTAAGAAAAAGAAATGATTTCACGAAAAAAAAAAGTTTCTAAAAAAATTAATTTGAGAAAAAATATAATTCTGAAAAAAAAAATCGAAAAAAAATTCGAGAAAAAAAAAAGTTGGAAAAAGAAAATTTCAAAAAAATAGGGACATGGACCATTTATGTATCAACTAACTGTGATGGACTAACGGTTGTTAGTGCCAAGGACCAAAACGAACCAAAAGTATGAAGACTAGGGAGGCCGCCTGCACTTATGGAAGACCAGGGAGGATACATGCAATTTTTGCAAACCACAAGGACGATTTCTGCATTTTACTCTATATTAAAACATATTTATCCGTTTTCATACGTTTTAATACGTTTTCATCCGTTTTTATACGTTTTCGTCCGTTTTCATACATTTTCGTCCGTTTTTATAAGTTTTTCTTACGTTTTCATACGTTTTTATCTGTTTTATAGGTTTTCTTATGTTTTTATTCGTTTTTGTTCGTTNTGCAAACCACAAGGACGATTTCTGCATTTTACTCTATATTAAAACATATTTATCCGTTTTCATACGTTTTAATACGTTTTCATCCGTTTTTATACGTTTTCGTCCGTTTTCATACATTTTCGTCCGTTTTTATAAGTTTTTCTTACGTTTTCATACGTTTTTATCTGTTTTATAGGTTTTCTTATGTTTTTATTCGTTTTTGTTCGTTTTTATACTTTTTCATCCGTTTTCGTTCGTTTTTATACGTTTTCATCCGTTTTTATACGTCGGAAAATAGAATTACAATAGAATCTTAACAGAGAAGTTGTTCCTACTACAGTATTATTACTGTAAAATTTTGAAATATTGCTCAGACCTTATAAGCCAATAGCTTCTACCTGGTATCAGATTCATTATGTTTCTACAATCCTACTTAGCTTATTTGAAATAATTTATCATTCGATTTAACAAAACATCAGAGTTTACAAAGAGGTCCCGACAAGTTTATAAAACTTAAAAGATATAACATAAACGTTTAAAAGATTTTATCGAATGATAATGATGCATTGCATTGTCTTCAAAATATATCCGTGCGCCGTCACATGCCAGCTAATAGAGACCTGAGATAAAACATGCTAAAAAGTCAACACAAAGGTTGGTGAATTCATAGAGTTTAATTAAATAAACAGTTGATCACAAGATAATTCAGTTTAAGATACGATGGGCTACGTTGTTATACGCCCATAAAACGTATTATTAAACTAAGCTCATGACATCGACGCCTTAAGAAATATGTATGTAAATTTGCCCCGGTAGGTGCCTTGCCAAGCACCTAGAGACCTCAAATATAGTGCATCCGTTTGTACATGGTAGTACGATGTTACCTACAACCTTCAACAGTTCATCAAATGTCAAAACCAAATACCAACTATTGTACAAACTTATATGGTTTTGACCTATTATATATCATATACCAAAACAGGTGACAATCTTCAGAAACATGTACAAGACCATGATCATCAATCATCACTAAAATATATGCAGTGTCGGAGACATGTGCTACTAATTGCATTTATATATAATTAATACATTGCCTATCGTTATATAGTTCCGTAAGACTATAACAAAGAGAAAAGCTATAGCAGATATGCTGTTGTTAGGTGAATTTTTGAATATCTTGCCTTTCTAAATAAGCTGATGGAAACCACCCTGTCTTTCTGTTACATTCGCTTTCTGACCACTCATAAGGAGATACCTATCAAGGACCAATCCGAACTGATCATTTAATGTTTGTGTGCAAAAGGTTATATAAAGTAATCTAACATACAAGGTACATATAACGGGTCCATTCGGATTATGTTTTATGTCTAACCAGTTAAATGGGTAAAATAGCGATAATTAGCTAAGAAACAGGTAAAATGGACACAACCTCTAAATCGCGTTATTCAACAAGTTGGAATTAATTGTAACAGTTTAGTTTATGAAATCATATATTACGCATTAATAAAAATGGATGAAAAAGTGATTGCGGGTTAACCCGACACCCATTTTGACCCGTGCTAGAATTACCCATTCTACTCCGTTAACTGGCCCACACACTTTGCATTTACTAAATTCTATAGGTAGAACAGTACCTGGCGAACTATAACATGATTATTAACATTTAGGCTCAGCTCACCATCTGCTTGAGCATCAAATCTGAATGACCTAATGAGACTAGTATCAAATGGATGAAAGACCTAACTGAACCTTTTAATGGAAACCAAGAACTTCAATGAAGTCAAATCGTCTTTACCTTTCTAATAAAATAGTCATAATGTAAACACAAACTCCTCAGCTAACAACGGAAACAGGGCAGGTGACTAATGCCTACCTCCAGGTTCTGGAGACTATAATGGTAAAGTAGGTTGACTATAATGGTAATGTAGGTTTATAACTACTTTATATGGTTATGGCGGCTACAATAGCAACAGTTATTACTACAGAGATCCTGTGTATTAAGAGAACACTGCCCACAACCATCTAGAATGTGCAGGGGATGTTTCTAAAAAGTATTTTCCAACAGGTTGCAGGCTGTCGCAAGGACCTAACATCAGGTGTCAGTTATCCCATATGCTGCAGTATTATGTGATTGAATTTATCGGACATGATGTCTTTAGTCCTAGGTTTCTCTATGTAGTTGGCACTTACAATTTGTAGAGTGTATCTCACTCTCATAAGAATGATGTTTAGAGAGCAATGTTTCTAGAGTAAATGTTTGTGATGTTCTATAAAATATACCTCGGATTTTGGATGGCAGATATTCTTTTGACAAAAACGTAAGTGAGTGCACAGACAATGCTTCAATCTCAAACTTGACTCCACTTTCCAGCAGCGACTGTAGTTCGAACCTAATTAGAAGAAGATGTAGGTTATAAAAGGACTATTACTAGTATTGTTAAGGAAAAATCGGGATAAAGAACAATTTCAACCTCCACTGTGGCACTACTCTCTGCAAATAACAGCGGTTCAAGATTGCATCCGTTTTAGCCCTATCTGATAGAGATCAGTTTTAATCAATAAAAAAGGAAAACTAAAACACTGTAAGAGAAACGTTAAATGTTTGCTGCATTTTGGATGTAATAGATGAGCATTTTTGAGAGTGTTTGGAATTGATTCGAAACTGCTAATCACATTATTTGTGAGTGAAATAAGCAGTTCTGAATAAGCAAATTCATCTGCTTATTGAAAATGGCTTATTTTATAAGGCAGGAACGATATAAGCAGTTTTAATAAACAATCCAAAGAACCCCTAATATTGAGGAACATCATGTAAAGCATGCAGAATCACACCTTCCTCTGTCATAGGAAGAAGGCACTGTTGTGGAACACTATATTTCTCGGCATCTGAAGGGAATACTCCAAGCCATTGTATCTCAGGAAGTCTCATTATCTTTGCATCATATGCCATTTGCTTTAAAGATATGTTAAGAATAGAGAAAAGTTTATTATCGGATGCAATTATTGATGTGTGAATCTTATACAATGGTTTCAAAAAGGGAAAAGAAAAACAGTAATTAGCTTAATGATTTCATATTATTCTGGCACCGCAGTGCATATACGTAGAAGTGGCAAAAGTGGGCATGTTAGGTAAGGGGTCAAAACAGTCAGGTCAAATTGATTTCATATTATTCTCTCTTAATAATTGAAGTGTAAATTGTTAATCGAGATAACAAAAACAGCATTATTTGAGTAACAATCAGAACTCAGAGAGTTTAAATAACACGAATTAGGAAATTGTATGCAATAAAAATAGGCTATAGTTGACTTTCAATTCGTACCCGTTCCACTATTAGCTAAGTTTACATTTCACCCTATTAACCGTATTAAAACCCTTTACCCAAAAATAAGTTTACGTTTCACCCATTTGAGAAATAGCACAACCCAAATCGACCTATTCCTTGATTGACATCAAAAGAAATTGCCACTTCTACATATAGCTACTTGTCTTTGTTTAGAATCAGAACCACATAATGAGCTAAAAAGCATCTCCAAAGACATTACCAATGAACCAAACCGGTATGTAGTCAAGATGTCAAACCCATATGGATCACAATCAACCAAACAGTAGACTGGCAAGTGCAGTTTTTCGACAAGTAGCCGCAGGAACCTGCTTAAGAAATAGACACAAGTACAAAAAACATCTAAGAGTGATGTTGCATTTGGGGTGTATTATGATATAAAATACGAATAATTGAAGTTTTACCTTCTTGTTGGAATATCAGGATAACCTCTTCCCTGTAGGTAGATATAGTTAATGGCTGATTAATGTGCATATGTTCAACTGATAAATTACTTACCGTGATGACAATGCAACGATTAGTCTTGCAAAAACAATCATTTGCTAATCTTTGAAACACTGCATGGTGGAAACACACAACACTTTTATCAGTTTCAGCTTATAAATAGCAAAATAGCCGAATCCACAAGTTTTACTAAAGAAATGCCTCACCTGATTCTTTCTCCACCACTAGTATGTAGTCTGCAACACTCATGATATCTATGCACAGAAACCGAACAGCATATCAGTGACATGTGAAATACTATCACTGTTACATATGTAAGAATATAACGTAAGAAAATTCAATTTTAATATGTGAAAATATTCTGCTCTACTTTTTCTTATATCTGCAAACTTCATTATTTAAAAAGCGTCCAGTGATTGATGAAGCAAAAACGGGTATTTATCTCAGCATATCGACTCGTGAAGAGAATAAGAGGAAACTTATAGCCTGGTCGGTTTTAAGTGAGTGAATAACAAGCATAACTATCTTATTTAGAGATCTTCCTGCTATGTAACCACCTTTTACTTCTTCAACGTGTACCGGAATAGAGTGTGCCTGCCAACAAACAAATGTCAACCGTCAATTTCAGTCCAGCTACAGCTCATGAAAAATGACAGTATCCTTCTTACAGTATCAGGGTGGTTTAGGCAGTTGAATATTCTATCACCTTCTGAGAATCTGAGCCATCCCATCACCAATCTGAAACAATAATAAGCACATAAATTTAAAATGATTGATGAGTGATGCTGTAACTTCAACTCACCAGAGTAAAGATAGTGAAATTTTTCACGACTTGAGAGGATGAAACTACTAACGATTTTTTGATGCAAGAAAATTAAGTCTTGGTGAAATATTATGTAGTTGATTTTTTTAATTGATAAAGAAGACGTGNTGAAACAATAATAAGCACATAAATTTAAAATGATTGATGAGTGATGCTGTAACTTCAACTCACCAGAGTAAAGATAGTGAAATTTTTCACGACTTGAGAGGATGAAACTACTAACGATTTTTTGATGCAAGAAAATTAAGTCTTGGTGAAATATTATGTAGTTGATTTTTTTAATTGATAAAGAAGACGTGTTATGCAACAAGTACTACTACTATAGGAGGAATTCAATGAGCACCAATATGATAATACAGACACCACTTCCATCAAATCCTTAATAATTAGCAAAGGCACCCACCCTTTTGCAACAGACACCTGCAAAGGCAGAACTGGGAATTAGACTTGCATGTTCTAGAAATTTAGTTCTAATACAGCAAGTTGTTTGAGAAGTGTAATTAATTCAGATGAAATGCCAATTCATGAACATTTCCAATGGTATCACTTGGCCACTGCTTATAACTGAAAGGAAACATAGATGTACGTGTAAATCATAATACCATACCCGTACTCAATATTAAATAGAAACAACGGAAATACATCAGTATGTGCTGATATTCTAACTCATAGGCTCTTTAATGAAACTTTCACTAAAAGGTAAATTGCACAAATAACATGACGATAGAAGTACATACGACATTTAGATTGTGGCGACTGCACTGAAGAAGGATGCATATGTCATTGATGGCGCGGTCTACAATTGATTGATCTAGCATGAGACAACATATAAAATAATAATTAGACTCAGGAAATAGTTACACCGAGTCAGGTAACCGAATTTCCTAATCACATATTAGAAAATGGTGCCAAAACGATTACAAGTGAATCACCTCGAAACACCGAAGGATGCATGTAATAGATGTCTCTCTTTGACCCATGTCTGTTCTCTTGCAGAAGCTGTTGAACAATAAGTAGCACTCGCAATAAAACGTCTGAAAAAAACAATTTAAAAACATGTTAATAAGATACTATAACCGGAAAATATCTTCCATCGTTCACACATACTCACCTACCCTACGTGCATAGCACTCCCGATGCAGCGTGAGAATCTCCACTCCCTTAACTGAATCATGGCTGCAATAGCTGTGTAAAAACATCAGCAACACGAAACTGGTTACTTTAATCGCTCTTAATTGCATGTGAAAACAAGCTAAAAGTTGCACAAACCAAAAACAGCATCCCTGATCATGAGACTCATTTATAAAGAACACTACGTCATATAAGAATCTGTCTACCTTATTCAGCTAAAACATCATAACTAATTTTGTCCACCATCCGCCGAGTTTGGAGACAAACATTTTGAAGCGTTAAGAATATAATGCTTGTTCGGCAACGAGGGTTTAGCTTTTGGATTTTGTTTATTGAAAATGCTAATAAAAGACGCGTTTAGCTTTTACATCATTTTACACGTAATTATTACAACTACGAAAATGTTACACTAAACGCGTTTATAAACCATACAGAACACGCCTAATGTTTTCAGCTTGCCAAAAATAGCCTAAGGGAGTGTTTATTTCGGCTTATATAGCCGGCTTATGGCTTATAAGCTCACTTTTTGTGGCTTATTTTGAATTTTTCGGCTTATATAAATTTCTTATCTTATACTAAGCTTATACAAACCGAAAAGTTTCAAAATAAGCCACAAAAAGTGAGCTTATGTTACATAAGTACAAAACCAAATAAGCCATAAGCAGGGTATATAAGCCGAAACAAACACCCGCTAAGTATGCATGAAGTCATTCGCCTCTTATAAAACTACATACAACTAAAAATACTCAGCCACATCAGTCACGGCCACTTATCGCGCAAAACCACAAACAAACATTTCGTTCAAAACACTTAAATTCCGTTACACGCGTTATCAAACTTAGTTTTATTGTCTTCAAAACAAGCTACCAGATGACCAATAGAGCACAACTACAACAACTTATTTTAAAAAATAGTAAAAATAAAAATCAATGATATTAAAAAATAATTTGAAGAGAATTAGTTATCGTTACCAGTTTCCAGAAGGATCGGAGCAGTAATTACGGAAACGGTTAATGCGAATGACCGGTGAATGGCCTTTGGAGATATCTTCAATGATTGATTGAGTAAAACCTGTAAATTAAAAATGTACATGTTAGTTAGCTACTTATATTGTACGGATTTTGATAGATGAAATTGAATGTGATGATTAATAAATTACCTTTGATTTTTTGTAATAATAAATGGCTCGATTGTGAAGTTAAATGTTTTCTCTCCATTTTTTTGTTTAGATTATTATGTGAATCGACGTCTGTTTGATGTAATTTAATTTTAGTTTTGGCGCTTAACATTTGGGGGAATGGCTTTTGGGTCAATGGTTGGTGTTTGGGAGTGGCTTTACGGGGGTGTTTGTTTAAATTTGAGGGAATGGCTTTTCTATTTGACTCAAATAGTATAAGGGCCGTTTGGTTTGCAGATGGGTTTAGGATTTGGATTTGGATTTTGGTTTAGATGATTTAATTTAGGATAGAGAAAATATATTATAAAATAAATAAATTATTATTTATAAAATTATTTCTAAAGTTTTTATTATAAAAGTAAATAAGACATATATATATATATATATATATATATATATATATATATATATATATATATATATATATATATATACATACTAGCTTATAGACCCGNTATACATATACTAGCCGAGTACCCGCGCCTAACGGCAGCAGTGTCAAGTTTTCGACAAAATTTAAGCGGCGAATAATTTGTTTCGAAAAATTGTATATGTATCATTCAAGATTTCGAAAAGCTGTTTTTCTAAAGGCATGAGTTCACAGCAGCGACAATGTATATAGATCATTGTGTTTTTATGAAGCCATAGGGGAAGAGACTATTATTTAACAACAAACAACTTATTCAACCATGGTTTTAAAAGGCTCACGCCATAAAATAGATCAATGCGTCTGCTCTAGGCGTAATGGGAGATAAGGCGAGAAAAAGCGCGATAAGGCGATGGCAAGTTTTTTTTTATATAACTCCCATAACTTTTTGTTTTTTATTTTTTAAATTAAAAATATTACATGTAATAATAGTTTTTTTAACCTTATACCTTATCTATAACGCTTTTTGTAAATTCAATATATATGAAATACTAGCTTATAGACCCGTGGAATCCACGGGATTTTAGAGAGTTTTTGATAAAGAAGAGGTAAGAACATGAATAAGTAAGAAAGAATAACGAATGTAAACGCTATAAAATTTTCTTCAAACGGAACAATAAGTTATACATGACTCAAAGTATAAAAACCAATGTTTGTAAAATGTTTTTGACTTGATCGCCAAAAATTTTTGGTTATGATCTCCAAGAGCAGTTTTGATTCTAATTAACCACTTCCATGTTGTATAAGTTGCTTAGCAAATGATTGTTGTTTAAGTGCCTTGTAGTTGTATACGCCATTGGAATCATTGTGATTCATGAAATACCTGCAAAAGAAAGTAAGATAAAAAGATAAGGGTGTGTTAATTACAGAAAACTTGGACTTAATGTATAAAAAATGATTAACCAAATCGGCAAAAGTAATCTATAGCAAACAAAAAACCAAAAGGATTGCCAAAATTACCAAACATGACTTTTAGCTCAATATGCAATTTGAATGTTTGTGAGTCATGACTTACTTGTAGTTTGAAGAAGTTGCTTCTTGTACGCATAATAAGAGATGAAGTACAAATTTCCATTTGCTCTACAGCTAAAAAGTAAAAAAAAAGAATTTAAGTTACATAAAAGTGGTTTTTATAATAGTTGCAAATAAAAGAAATGCAAGAAAATATGAAATATTGATAGTATACATACCTTTTTTGAGTCTAATCACAGACCTTGAAGAACTTCTTTATACACAACATTTGTAGTATTTTTTGATAGGTTACCATCAGCATCTAAAGACACAACCTTCAAACCTTTTTTGCTTTTCACACGTGAAAGAGCAACATACAACTGTCCGTGTGTGAAAACAGGACGTGGCAAATACAATCCTACTTTTGAAAGAGACTGCCCTTGGCTCTTATTTATTGTCATGGCGAATGACACTGAAATGGGGTATTGTTTTCTCACAATCTTTAAAGGTAAACGTTTGTCAGATGGAGTAATTCTCAAACGTGGTATGATAACCTTATGCCCAAAATGTGTCCCATTAATGACTTGAGCTTGAATGGAAGTCCTCGACAATCGTAAAACCTGAAGTCGTGTCCCGTTACACAATCCATTAGATTGATCAATATTCCTTAGCAACATAATGGGGACACCAACCTTTAACACAAGCTTATGGTTTGGTACACCCGAGAACTTTAGTCCATTGATAAAATCCGTTGAGAAGACGCATTGATCTATTGATGTCCCGCGATCCATTTTATCAACACTATCGCAACTAAGGTAAACCATTTCCTCACCTGGAAATTCCTTAAGCAAGTGATCATTTATACTATCGACCACTTCATTGGTCGGAGCAAGAATGGCCTTTTCTTGAAAATACGACGGATTATCTTTGTTATTCAGAAGGTTAGGATAGGTAAAATCTACAATAGATGTTATTGGATCAGTAACATCATGTATCAATATATCATCCGGTAAGTCTATCGAAACCTCGTCGTCGTTTGAATCTCCAATGTCCCCGTCTCCCACTTTTAGTATCCACTCCGCAAAATCACGTATCTCGTTGACATCTTCAGGTCGAGATCCAACAGTTAGCCTCATGTTGGCGGTTAACTTCAGAACCGTGCAATGATCCCACAAATAAGATTGTTTCAAAGATGCACTTACGATGTCTTGGCGTGAACCTTTTGAAATGACTGGGAGAACTTGTCTAAAATCACCACCAAAGATCACTGTCATTCCACCAAAAGGCTGTTCGGTCGTGTCAAACCTCGTCTTACGTAGTACATCGCGCAATGACCGATCTAAAGCTTCAAAGCAAAGCTTATTTGTCATTGGTGCTTCATCCCAAATAATTAACTTGCATTTCTTTAACAATTGTGCAAGATCACTTTGAGGACAGATACTGCAAGTAGAAGTCTCATCAATATTTATAGGAATATGGAATCTCGAATGAGCGGTCCTGCCACCGGACATTAATAAAGATGCAATACCACTTGATGCGACGTTTATGACTATATCCCCGTTTCTTCTAATACCAGCAGCAAAGGGTTTTCCATAAAAAGGTCTTGCCAGTGCCACCATATCCGTATACAAAATATACACCTCCCGTACCTGTTTGAACGGATGTCATGATAGTGTCGTATACACCTTTTTGTTCGGTAGTTAACGAAGCATACAGGCGGACATATTCATGTTGCAATTCTTCTGGGTTATAATGCGTCTCATCATATATAAGTCGATTACCAAACTCAGATACGTATCTATCATCTGGGTAAGGCATCTCAGGAAAACGTCGCAATGTTGTTCCTCTAGAACGCATAAGCTCTTCGATCCAGAACAAAGTAATGTTCTTTTTTTCATCATCACTCAGTCGCAAACCTGCATGAAATAATTGTTTTATAGGAACTGATGTATGAGCAGCAGTATTAAAACATGAGTGTTTGAAATAGTAAATGTCATACCTGGTATTCCTAAAATCTGACTTCTTTTGTATTCGACGTCTTGAGCAAGCAAATGCCATGTTTCTAACCACACATTCAAAGGTGTTTGAAGTTCCTTTTGAGAGAGCAACGTAACAAAAAGTTCACGTAGATGGTCAGCGAGTGCCCAATGGGATGCGTCTTTAATACTATCAATGTACTCCTTGTCGTCCTCTAAAAGACCCGCTGCGTAGCAAGCTTCTTTGTAAGTAGGATAAAGCACCTTGTCCCAAGTTCTTATTTCAGCGTGTGACCGAGGTCCTTTCTGGCAATTTAGTAGCATCCTACAGTAATAAGCATCACCGGTTGCAATAGGAACGTTATGAATTCTCCCAATGGCGTAACCTTTCTTCCTGAAAGTCCACATTCTTTTTGCTTGATTCCAAACAAATTTTGTAGGAAACTCCGCATATGTAAGCGCCCTTGCAGCAGGATATTTATCATTCATTTTCATCCATTGATCAAACATAGATGCACCAACTGTTGGTTTGTTAGCAACTGTTTCAAGATCAGTGTTCTCGTCGTATATGACATTCTGCTCGCCTTCAAGGTGAAAAGATAATCTTTCAACAGCTGGTGTTCTATAGTGAACCTCAAAACCAAATATCCTCCACGCAGCCTCACAAGCCGACACGTACCTGCAATCCAAGAAGGCCTTAATCTCGTCAACTTGTTTAGGAGTTTCTTGATCTTCGGCTGTGGGAGCAGGTTCATACAACTGTGCAGAGACTCGATCTGGACCTTTGTTTATATACTTAAACAAATATTTGATTGAACCTGTTTGATTACACCATTCAACGTTAAGGTGGCACTGGTAGCGTTTAAGAAGCGTAGCATTGTAAGGTATAACATAACCGTTATGCAACTTGTGTCCACTCTTTTCAACATAGTTACCGTTGTCACGTCGTCTATAAACAGGGTAGCCGTCTGAGTCAACTGAACTTCGTTGCATGAATTTTTTGGGAAAGTGTTTGGTGCATTTACCATCAATCGTGCAAACCTGATTTGGTTCATCAGGACCGCAAGGACCGTGCATCATAAAATCAGAAACCAATTTGTGCAATTCGGGCTCCTCATTTGGATCTGGTATTTCAGCAGATATGAATTTGTCGATATGTTCAACATTTGGAACCTTGTCATCTTTATGCAGAAACAAACATATATGAGCATGCGGTAGGCCTCTCTTCTGGAATTCAACGGTATATACCACTGCAAATGTTTTAAATAGTGTAAGATAACAATAATTATTGCTTTTGAAATAAATGGTATATAAAACATAGATAAAGCACCTGCTTGAATACGTCCGAACAACTTTAATTCTTTGACATCCTTTATCAACTGATCCAACTTCATTTTAAAAACTCTACTCAGCACATCAGGACGGTCTGTAGATTGAAGGTTGTGCTCGGCCATATAACGGTTAATTTCAGGCCATTTAGGATTACATGTTATAGTTAGAAATAAATCCGGACAACCATACCACCTACACAAAGCCATGGCATCCATATAGTTTTGTTGCATGAACCTTGGTCCACCAGTAAACGAAGAAGGCAAGATGACAGGTTTTCCAAGCTGGGTAGGGTCGGTATTTCCAGATGCGATACTTTTACGGATATTAGCGTACGTATCACATCTAAGTTTCGACTGATTGGACCGATGAAAATACAAACGTTCAGTCTCTACCATAGTGTAACCATCCACAAGAAACTGTTGAAACAAACGACCTCCACGCAAAAACAGATTCTCTTGATTCGGACGGTCTTGAATTTGATAGGAAAACCACTCTTTCATAGTAACCGTTTTTTCCTTGTCATCCTTGGTCTTTGGTTTGCCAGACGTATTGATATGCGGGATTCCCAAAGTATACCCATCTTGCGCACATGGCATCAACAAAGGGTATTGTAATGCAAGGTACATAGGATGAAAAATATTAATACGCTGCATAGGTCCATCACGTTTTTGCAAAACAATGTCCCGATCCTCTACACAAGCATCTACGTCTCCAACAATAAGACCTGCAACTTCGTTGGCAGTTGGAAGATCGTATTGGCGTCCATCTTTGCCTCGCTTTGCAATGAGCTTTATTTTTATATTTTGCTCGTTATCTTCTGTGTATGCCTCACGTGCCCTTCTGAATGTTTTAACCAAATCACTTGATTCATCTAAAACATCTTTAATTTGATTCATAATGTTTCGATCAAGAGGTTGCTTTGACTTTGAAGGAGCAGATGTCTTAGAAGATGAGCTGCGTATGAAAACAACATTCGGATTAAAAACAATTGAAAGTTCAATAAATATCTAGTTTAGTATTTCAATGTCTAGAAATTAATGAAAGTATATTTGTTATAGAAGTTACCTTAACGCCTTTTCTCTATTTTCTATCTCGTTTTCTGTGTCGTAGATATAGAGCTGTGCAAACTTGGGTGGAGAACCTTGTTCGGGAAGTAAGGTACCTATTTTATGGTAAGTCTGTCCATGTAACCGGAAAACGTATGGAGCACGTCCTGTCTTGTTTATTGAATCATCAACCTTCCCACCCATCGAGGTAAAAGCGAACATGCTGTTGTAGGTTCTGATGTTGTTTTTGAAATTCTGGCTCTTCGCATCGTCTTTCATGAATAAGTCAACCAATGGTTTTGGAGTTGGCGGTGGGGCATGAAGTTTTACTTTTCCCTTTCCACAACATATACTGTAAGGTTTGTTTGTCGGATTAGGATTTCCTCTTCTCGCTTCATGTTCCCATAACAAAGCATGACATTTTGTACACTCAAACGTAGGATCTCCATGGTCGTAGTATTCTACATAATTAAAAACAGAATTGTGAAATAATTAAGCTAATGAAAAACAAATTTCTGGGGATGATATTAAAATAAGAGACAGAATTACCTTGTGATATACCGACGTGTTTGTCATAAACTTTTCGTACATGGACGTCATCATCAAGATTAAAAGAAATAGGCGTAGGACTTTGTAAAGTAGGTCTCTTAGATCTTTTTTGCCTTATTGAAGATTCTCCTACTTCGTAAGTTGACTTTTGTGTTGTTAACACAGATCTGTTGGTTGCAGAGCACGACTTTAATTCATGTGTAGGTCTTTCATTAACGGGAGTAACACACGGTGTTTGCAAAGTACCTGGAAAACCAAATTATAAGAATGTTAAGGACATGTTAAAAATAAAACCCATGTTACAAACGAATATTAAAATTATAAATACTACCGTTTGAGCAGTCAGTCGAGGTAGAATTGCGTTTCCTTGTTGAATCAGCTGGTGTCATTTTATCGGAACTTTTGGTAACAGAATTTGGTGAAAATGTTGAAATATTTTCACCACAAATCGTGTTGCAGCCACATGTCGTTTGTGAAACTATATACGAATAAACGAATGATATTAATTTGATTATATTCATTATATAGAAAGATTATATTATAAGGATATGAGTTACTAACACGTAGAAATTTCAGAATTTGGAGATCAGATAACGCCTACAGTATTGGGAGTTGTTGAAACATATGGTTGACAGTTTGTATTAACTGAAACAGGTCCTGTATAATTGTTGTGGAGAAGGAACAAAGGTATCCGGTATCAATATAGCCATACTTCAAAAACATTACATGTACTTTAAGTTAATAGTATATGTTACCTGATTTCGTAGGAGTTGCAAAAGCAGAAAATGTATTTTTCCTGAGCAATGGATTCATTCCTATTACCATATTAAAAAAAATTGGCCATGTTACAATCATATCATTAATGTGATGATTATCTAGTTAGTTACAAAGCATGTAGGCAGCATAAATATTCTATAGGATGAAATAGACTTACCGCTGAGTAGCGGTGATAATATTGAATTTGTTTGTTTGGGGGAATTAGTTGTTGTCGTCGGTTTTTTTGGGTGGTCTTCCCCTTGGTCATGGAACAAAATCAACTGGTGAAGTTGGTGTTCCTCTTGCTGTCAATGGAATTGTGGCGGGTGTGTGTGGAAGAGCTACGTCCAATAACATGAATAAAATAATTTAGTGTAACGTGTAAGACAAATAGCTGCATAAGTAGTATCTAACAAAGTTGAAGTGGTTCATGTATAAAATGAATCTGCAAGTTACCATTAGTCAAGTCCGAAAGCGGCGGTCTTTGATGAGATGTTTGATGAGTCGGTGTAGAGCTAATAGAAGAACCTATAAATTAAAAGTCTCAAATGAATAAGGTAAATAAAAGGAACCAATGTAAAAGCATAGTTATTGACGGATTATGTACAACGCTTTTCTTTCATTCATGTTATCGCACATCACAAAAAATACACTAAATTTATGATAATAAGAAGTAGTCTTTGTTAGTAATAATCAAGATACCTGAACGATTGGTTTGCAACGTTGTAGGTGTATTGGAAAAAGTCCGTTGATTGCAATTTGCCGTTTGTGGTGTTGCTTGAATAGATAACGGAGGTTGAGATGCACCTGAAATTGTTTCTAACGTTTTAAAATAATATATCTCTATCGTGTATCTATTGTATCTAAAAATATACTCCATTCTTCTTCGTTAGAGTAAATACAACCTTATGAAAAAAAGACTTTAAAGACATTTATACCATAATAAAGTTTATTGAAGGTACCAATTGACATGTCACGTTTCGGTGGTCTTCCCCTTGTCCTAGGAACAAAATTAAGTGACGAAGTTGTTGTTGGTCTTGCTGAAAATGAATTTGTGGCGGGTAAACGTGGAAGAGCTACATGAAACATAATTAGAAGAAGTAAGTAGATGCATAATGAAGGGAGTTGCATAAGTAGTATGTAACAAAGTTGAACTGATCATATAAAATGAAAATGTAACTAACTATTAGTCGCATCCGAAAGCGCGACCCTTTGATCAGTTGTTTGTTTAGTCCGTGTAGAGTTAATAGAGACACCTATGAATTATAACAACCAATTGAATAAGGTCAAGTCCAGGAAACAATTTAAAAAAATGTTACAATTCCATATTATGTTTACCATTTTTTTCATTCATATTGGCGATGATACAAAGACACACAAAATTAATTATAAACAGAAGTAGACTTTGTTATTAACAATCAACATACCTGAAGGATTCGTTTGGTGCGTTGTAGGTGTATCGGAAAAAGTCCATGGTGCGACATTTTCAATTAGTGGATCATCTAATGAATGGAAAATTGTTGGTCAATAACATGATGTGAATTTTAGCAAGTAAAAATTAAAAAGTACATCATGCGAGACATGTCTGCATACAATTTAATAGTTCTGTCAAAGGAACTCTTCTTGTAGATGAAAGTGAATCTACCAACATTGGTTGTGGAACATTCTCCGATGAAACAAAAGAAGCAGACTGAAACGATGTTGAATTGTTACTGTAGCCGGAAGTATTTTGGTCTTGATGAAATTTCTTATTCGGCAGTTTTTTTGAAGATATGCGCTTTCTTGATTTTGTTGAAGTGTTTTCATCATCCATGTTTATGTTATTGATGATTCTGAGTCAAGGATGTAAATGAAAAAGTCGATATGTATATGATAAAATGAAACGTATATTACTTAAAATCTATTTAAAAATCATTTGGAATTTGAAAAACATTTTAGATAATAAGTGAATAACATATTAGGTTACTATTAATTGCTGATAGTCACAAGATTTACGGGACTGTTATTTGCACTGTTATTGGGTTTATTGATAATTTAGGAAATGATCTCAACTCTACTATTTTTTGATAATACTATTATAGTACTTAAATTAGTTGTGGTTGCTATTTTATAAATGATTGTTGGCTTGATAAACAAACGTTTCTTTCATTAATTTAGTTCAAAAGGCTTTTTTCATTACAGGGAAAACAAACTCACGTTCAAAGTTAATAATCAAAATATAACATGATGACAGAGTGTAACATGGGCTCATATTAAAATCAAAGTTGTACGTTGCAACTTGTAGTACATAACATAATGATAGTCATTTCTTATTCGTTACACTTATTAATTTAAAACATCAAAAGGAAATGTAGCAGTCATAGGAATCATTGATTTTGAACGCGATTCAATCTTCATCAAAGAAGTTGAGGTCAACAATATAGTCATCATCTATATCATGTCCCATTTCACGCAGCTCATTGATTAATTCTCTAATAATCCCAATTAAACTTGCTAGAAAACTTTGAACCTATTGATACTCGCTAAAGTGACTTGTACTCGTAATTTTAAAATTTAGCACTCAAACTCGCTACTAAAAGGATTTTGAAAGGAAACTCGCTATGAAGTTAGATAGCAAACTCGCTAAGCAAAAAATGAAAAACAAACTCGCTATGAAGAAGTTTAAAAAACAAACTCGCTACAAAAATTTCAAAAGCAAACTCGCTATGAAAGATGTTGAAAACAAACTCGCTATGAAGAAACTTAAAAGCAAACTCGCTATAAAATTTTGAGAGCAAACTCGCTAGGAGTTAATCCTTACTCGCTAGAGCGATAAGGTAAAAAGGCTTACTCGCCTGAAAGTACAAACTCGCTATCAAACTTGCTAACAAATTTGCAAACTCGCTACCAATGATTTTACCAAACTCGCTAGGAAGAAGGTTTTCGAAACTCGCTATTAAACCCTAAGTTTTTCAAACTCGCTATTAAACCCTAAACCCTTTAACTTATAATATGCGTACTGTTTTATCTAGTTTTCAACAAGCTGAGTACCAAAAAGATTAAGGACCAAGTGAAATGTGTAAAAAACCTTAACAAACTTATGAAAAGCTCAAACAAAAACCAAAAATAACAAGTACAAAACACTAATAAACGATATCAAAACTAGCCTAAACTAATCAAAAAACAACCCCAAATATCCCTAGGCGAATGATACCACTTGTTAGGTCACCATGTTGTAACATAACAATCATATAATCATCAACCAAGAAAGAAGAAGAAGAAGAAACAAGAATTATGGAAGGAACTCAATGTATGTAAATGATGAACTTGTATTGCATAAGAGAACCAACAAGCCTTAACCAAGGCTTACACATAGTATATATAGGGGAGTCCAAGGGTTTCCATGTCATTCTAGCACTATTACATACTTGGCCCTTGGACTTCCACACAATGTGACATTACATCATAAACTTACTTAACATAAGAGATAAAATGTAAACATAATAAGTCTAATAAGCAACCTATTACAAATATAATGACCGTCACTTTTCATAACGTGAAACGTGTTCCTAACAGATCAGTTGTTTGTTTAGTCCGTGTAGAGTTAATAGAGACACCTATGAATTATAACAACCAATTGAATAAGGTCAAGTCCAGGAAACAATTTAAAAAAAATGTTACAATTCCATATTATGTTTACCATTTTTTTCATTCATATTGGCGATGATACAAAGACACACAAAATTAATTATAAACAGAAGTAGACTTTGTTATTAACAATCAACATACCTGAAGGATTCGTTTGGTGCGTTGTAGGTGTATCGGAAAAAGTCCATGGTGCGACATTTTCAATTAGTGGATCATCTAATGAATGGAAAATTGTTGGTCAATAACATGATGTGAAAAAGCAAGTAAAAATTAAAAAGTACATCATGCGAGACATGTCTGCATACAATTTAATAGTTCTGTCAAAGGAACTCTTCTTGTAGATGAAAGTGAATCTACCAACATTGGTTGTGGAACATTCTCCGATGAAACAAAAGAAGCAGACTGAAACGATATTGAATTGTTACTGTAGCTGGAAGTATTTTGGTCTTGATGAAATTTCTTATTCGGCAGTTTTTTTGAAGATATGCGCTTTCTTGATTTTGTTGAAGTGTTTTCATCATCCATGTTTATGTTATTGATGATTCGGAGTCAAGGATGTAAATGAAAAAGTCGATATGTATATGATAAAATGAAACGTATATTACTTAAAATCTATTTAAAAATCATTTGGAATTTGAAAAACATTTTAGATAATAAGTGAATAACATATTAGGTTACTATTATTTGCTGATAGTCACAAGATTCACGGGACTGTTATTTGCACTGTTATTGGGTTTATTGATAATTTAGGAAATGATCTCAACTCTACTATTTTTTGATAATATTATTATAGTACTTAAATTAGTTGTGGTTGCTATTTTATAAATGATTGTTGGCTTGATAAACAAACATTTCTTTCATTAATTTAGTTCAAAAGGCTTTTTTCATTACAGGGAAAACAAACTCACATTCAAAGTTAATACACAAAATATAACATGATGACAGAGTGTAACATGGGCTCATATTAAAATCAAAGTTGTACGTTGCAACTTGTAGTACATAACATAATGATAATCATTTCTTATTTGTTACACTTATTAATTTAAAACATCAAAAGGAAATGTAGCAGTCATAGGAATCATTGATTTTGAACGCGATTCAATCTTCATCAAAGAAGTTGAGGTCAACAATATAGTCATCATCTATATCATGTCCCATTTCACACAGCTCATTGATTAATTATGTTGCCTTGTTAATCTTTGACAACAAACCGCTAAGAAGCTTTTGACATGCTTCATCATTTCCAACATTCAATCTTAGCCAATCAATAATAGGCTCTGGGTCGAAGTCATCTGGTAATAAGAAAACAACATGTTTAACAACTAAAAAAGAGTGTCAAGCATACGAATCTATTTTATTTTATTACCTTGCTCTGCTTTTGAAGATTCACCTTCTTCAAAAAGAGATGAAACAAAAGGCTTATCATCCACATTAGGTTTTGGTAATTCATTGGATTCAACAGGAACATCAACTTGAATTGTATCATTGCCTTTTTGTTGCACATGATCTGCAGTTTTGCACTCATCCTTAGATTGGGCGAGTATTAATTTTTCAAACATTTCTAAAAGGCTTTTTTCTATAGGTGATGCCATAGAGGATAATTGGCAAAGATGGTGTTTGTAAATAATATGTTAGGTTGAATCATCAATTTATAGAAAAAAACGGTTAGAAAAATTGATTTTAGTAAAATATTTGATAATATAAAAATGTGTGATTTTTTTTTAGAAAAGATTGCAAGTTTATTTGTTACATATGATAATTATTAAATGCGTATCGGTTATGATTTAGTAAGTTTCTTCAAATGCATTTGTGGTATTTAAGTAATTGATAACTCAAAAATAACTTCCGTGACTATCCTTATGCATGTTTTAAAAGTTTAAAGGGTTTGTTTGTTTTTAGTATTAATTGAAGTCAAGAGTTATCTACTTTGGTTATGTATTAAGTTTTATCATGTCTTCATACATGATAATGGTTACATGCTTTGAATTATCGTAAGATGGAGTTTAGTAAATTTGACTATCTATGTTTGTCCAATGTAAAAGTTTTTGTTAGCTGTTACACTGGTTTATACTTGTGTGTAAAGAGTATAACAAATTGACTAAATGCGAAAATGGTTAACGTATATGTAACTTAAATATGGTGTAGTTATCTAATTTATTTAACTCAAATGATTCTTCATAATTGTTACAAAGAAATGCAAAAGTTTAAATTTTAAAAGTTGCATTTCAAAATTGTTTTGTATGTTATAATTATATTTGTGTGTAAACATTAAACATAATTGAGTAAATGCAATTCGGTTAAAGTATATGTAGCTTACAAATGGTGTACTTATTTGTTTGATTTTGAATAACAAAAATGACTTGTATTTAAAAAAAGGAAACCGAATAACAAAACGACTAAATTATTATAACACAACTTATTAAGGGGCTGAAAAATCAACAAATATTAAACACAAAAACAACCATCAAAAATCATCATCGTTATCTTCATCGTCGGTAGAATAGTATCCAAGGGACTCGTCATCAATGAAACTGTCTTTATCATCTTCATCGGACACGTCAACACCTGGTAGAGTTTCTTCTGCTTCATCATTAATGTAGTTGTTAAGCCGAATAGGTTCAAATGGAAGATCGTTGATATTAACCCACACACCGCCGTCGCTTGTGTCGTTCTTGTTATCAACATCTGCATCCGATTCTTCATCCATGAGAGCATACTTTTTATCTTTTGACATAAAAGAGTGTGGTTCATCAAGTAAATGATCATCAGCAGTAAAGTCATCCAAATGGTATTCACGATCATTAGAATGATCAATTAGTTTGTCATTCTCTTGAACAACTTTTTTATTTTTATAATCAACTAAATTGTCGAAAACGGCTGAATTATCCTCGGCTTCTTTTTTGTCTTCATCAGTAGAGTCATCAATTATTTTAAACAAATGTTTTTTGGAAAGAGAAGTTTGTTTATCCTTGGTTTTGCGCTTTATCCTCAGAGGTTTTTCATCATCAGATTTCTAACAAAATGATTTAGACATAAGTCACAAAATTTGGTAATATCTTCAAGCAAATTAGTAATGTTTAATATGTTTTACCTCGTCTAAGTCATGTGCAACTTCTCCTAAATCGACCTGAGAAGTCACACTACCAACAACTTGGTTGTTTACTAACTTACCATCCTTTAGTAATCTTCCACGTTTTTTTGTCACGGGCACAGACTGAAATGATCACGAAAAAAAATATATTTAAAAAAAACGTGTTAAAGCATAGAAAATATATAATATGAAATGTATACCACATCGTCGACTGATATGTCGATCACTGAACAATTTGTTGTGCCAATAACGGGAGGGTTGGATGATTCATTAGAGTTTTCTTCATTGTTTGAATTCGGTGAGTTTTTTTTGGACATGGTTTGACAGTATGTATGTTATTATTTGATGATGTATGTCATTTACGTATTTTGGGTGTTATATACTTTGATGCGTTAAAAAAATTAGGAAAGGATATGACCATAATTACGTTTTTAAAAAATATGCGATTTGATTGTAATTAGTTTTCACTATACGGTTTCAACCACATATATTTTAAAGAAAAATTAGTTATACCATAAATTAAGTATTGGGAAAGGGTATGACAAATAAGATATTTAGTTATATATTTGTTATGATTAGCTTATTAGAATTTACGTTCTAGGTGTCAAACATGTTATTAACGTATTTTGATTTAAGAAATCCTATATTATAATTATAGCAACGATTTACACTATGTAGGAATATTATAATTATAGCAACGATTTACAAACAGTAAAAGGTGTATGACGTTGATCATTATTAAAAAAACATGAAATGGTGGCAACTTTTTGTTAGAAAATTAAAATGATGTAACTCATGTTGATTTATTCTAAAAACATTTAACTTACTTGGTTACTATTAAAAAGTATCTCTGAAAAAAATATTTTTTTGTTAAATATTTGGCAACTAACACAAACTTGTATCAATATCAATGCATATCATCATTGGGCTAACCAACTTGTATCTCGGTATGCGTGATTTTCTTGCGTGAATTTATAGAAGCAATCTTGTCCAACTGTCTATTTCAAGAAAAGTTAGCATCACATTTAAATTTAATCTACAAATTATTTGTATTGTAGTAGCATTTTAGTAAAATATTTAATCAATAATGGCTATTTTTACACAAAATAAATGTTTAGGTAAATTGATTGTGTTATAAAAAAAAAATTAAATGATATCAATATTTTTAGCGAATATGTTTCAACATTACATTGCTTCTTAAGTTTTGCATAATGATTACTATTATGAAAGATCGTGCCTCTATATTTACTTATCATATCACCTTCTAATTAATAGAATCAATAATATCTCATTGTTATCTTCTACCTCCTCCTCCAAGGTCGCCCATCAAATCAACAGGCATTTTTTTTTCTTTTTTCGTTCATATATTTTGATAGAATAATGTTTTACGCATAAGATTGGAGGTATTTGGTAACCGCTATTCACTTAGTATTCCCAAAGTTAAAAAATGATTGCATGTGATTAATCACATATATATTTGAATAGTAATAGTTGATTGAATCTATTTTTGCATTTGTTTAATTTTTGCCTCAAGATGACGGTTAGATTGATTCTATTTTGGTATTTGATTAATCGCATACCTATATAGATTTGTTATCTTTTACATTATTCATCCATTATGTTTAGGCAAAAGATTATGATAAGTTAGCCTTCGGTCACGTGATTATGTCTTATACATGTATTCAAACTAAAAGTAAAGTTTTGGTAACTAATAACTTGCCAGTCATTTGAGTATTTGACCCGTTCCAGTTTAATTTTTGACCAGTTTCACCTAAGAGCAAAATCAAGCCATTAGTCAAAAGCTGCAATGAAACCTGCAATGAATGGGAAACATTATTAAGAGGTTACATATTGTAGTTTTCAGCAAAACCTATGGTAAATGCTATAAAAGATTGCGAAAGATAGGGAGAGAGATACACCTAAAGAAATTAAATGCATTAAGCCCTATATCTGACCTTTAAAGTCACTACTGGAAGTTGCAGGCGGCATAACTGAATCTGCCACAACAGAACTACATAACCTTTCATATAGTTACGCGCTTAGATCACTCGAAATGATTCTTTCAATGCGCAGGGTTGCGCTCCATTCAATAGCAAGTCCCCTTCTGAGACTATCAAGCCTGATCTTGCTTCCTACTTATCTGCTGCCTAAAAATTCCAGGCAAATAAGGCTCAGTGATTCTTAAAGAAGGATACTAATAAACAAAAGATTGGAAGGAGGATGTTCAGGGATCTCAAAAGCAATGATAAAGAGACCAAGATGATTGCTTTAGAGGCGGCAAAATGGGTGGACTCCTAATGGGTGAAAATAGGTTGGGTTGAAATGTTCACGAATCTCAAATGGTAAAGCTAAAAAATGGCACATACGTTCTTTTATTGAAAAAACTTCTATGTAATCCTAAACCTTAACGTATTCAATAAGAGAATGTGGACCTAGATCATTCCTTTTATGTACCAAACAAATTGAAACCATGTATACTCATGTGTTCTTTATTTTCCATGCTTGTTTTTCATTCTGATCCCATGTATTTCCTCACAATCTAAAGTCTTATTATTAGTGCACCTAATGTAATTAACAGAAAAAGAAAATGTTTCCATCACAAAGAAAAAAATGTTATAATATCATACTGATTTGAGTGATCTCAGTTATTAATAATAATAATAATAAAAAAAAATAAAAATAAAAATAAACAAAAAGTACCTCACAAGGACCATAAACAGCAGCAATAACTTTAGTGTTACTCATCTCAAATACTGCAGACCTATAATCATATTACAAACCAAAATAAAATTCAACAAACTTACCTATATATATGTATAATGACTTATTGAAATCCAAATACAAAAGCGTTACCTGTCAGCTCTATAAACTGTTCCAAACTTTCAATTTCAGCTTGAAGGTGTCTCATCTGATATTCAAACCCAAAAAGCAAACAATTTACTCCGTAACATTTATTAAAATAAAGATATTAAAGTTATTAGTATGGTATTGTGAAAAGAATACTACCTCCATGGGAAAACTATATATCTGTAACACATTTTCAAAATCAAAGAATAAACATTTGGATTGCTGTTCGAAGAAAAAAAAAACATTTGGATTGCTTATTTTTAATGAATATACACAAACAAACACTATCTACTACGACATAATCACTTTCAAAAGACAATGCCCAACACGTTTTAATCTAAACCCAAAATCAACAACAATTATATCAACTTTTTTTGAAAATGTTTAAGATTGTTTCTATTTAAGTGCTTATCTGGTTGCACTTATATGCCACCACATGTATTAATTTCTAAAAATTTGCAACAAAGAGATCAAAATACTTGTACAAACTGATACAACATATTCTCCGGTTGTTAGGATTGATGTTACAGCAAAGATGAGTTTTTTTATATGCTTGATCGACTTTTTTTATTTGGTTTTGAATGGGTTTATGATTCGAAACAATTTTTGATATGAATCGGAGAGATATGCTTTTGAAGGATCTGATACAGATTTTAATTTGTTGATATGAAACTGAAGATTGATTTTGTATTGTTATTCTCTATATATACTAATCCCCATGATGCATGAAAAAATAATAAATAATTAATAAAATACAATTTAATTGCTGGGCTAACTTCAGTCCATGTTGCTGGCCCATTATTTTCTTTAACCTTTTTTCTTGTCCAGTCTTTTCTTCCATAACATGAGATAACAACAAAAACAATAACATCTTCAACTCAGGAGTAAACCCGATCACAGAAAACAAACTACTAAGACTATGTTTATCGGTAAAATGAGCTGATCGATCGGAGGGTATAAGACAAAACAAAACTCAATATTATATTAAAAATATACAAAAGAAAGAAAGAGAAGCCACGATCCGGTCGGTTTGTGACTTCCAAAATTTTCAGCCGATCGTGCCACATGTCAAGTTATGAATCCGCCAACAAAACCACAACATCAAAACCATTACATCTTGAATTAAAACAAACACAACAACAAAGCAATCCTACCCGAGACGCTTTTTAAAGAATCTTGAAGCTTTCATAAAAGATAAGAGTTGTTGGATTCGGGTGTTTCAAAAGAAAGAAAGGTTTTTGATTTGCTTATCATAAAAGGAAGTGAGATTCGGATTAAGAAAATCTTGATTTGTTTATCTTCCATGGTGGCTGTGGTTGGATGAAGAAAGAGTGAAGTGGGTGGCTGCACTTTTGTGTGATTGAAATTAAAGTGTGTGTGAGAGTCAAATTAGGGTAACGTGTTTAGTGGTATTATATACTTGGATCAGGAATTAAAATATTGGATTTGGGCTTCGGGTTACGTGGGCTTTTCCAACAAGGGACGATTTTGAATAAACTCTTTGATAGAACTTTATTTTGTCAAAAAAAGTTTGTTGTAGTATACGTATCATTTTGGTTGAACTAAAATTTGGTTAGACATTGCATTGGTATAATCTTACACACTATTTTAAATAAAACTTTTACTTAAATAAAAATAATAATATTATATATTAGGTTGGGTTGTTGATAAATGGTAAAAAAGTTGAGATTGGTTGTATGTATAGATTGTATATGTGGATGCGTGAGAAAATAATAATTTAATGAAATATTGGGTTGGATGAAGTTGTGAATAAAGATAGTCTAACACCATCAAGCAGCACCAAAAACAACGTCAAACTACCAATCACAACACTACACGCCAACAAATAACTAGCCAAAATTCTTTTGCAAATCTTCCTCACAATAACATAACACTTGGACGCATCAAACATTTTCCTCGAATAAGTACAATCAACCGAATACACAACAGCAGCTTACCGAGTCAAACGAGTTGACTCTGTGAGTTGACCGACTCGAGACGAGTTGCGGCCAAAGAGAAGGAGATCCACACAAGTTTTTGTAAAAATAAAATGGTTTTATAAAAAGTTTTATATATAAATCGGTTTTATTAAAGAATTCAGAATTAGGGTTTTGAATAAAATAAAAATGGGTTAAGGGGAAGGTGCGTGAAGATGTTTTACCGAGAGAAAGGGGTGGCGGGGTGGTGGTGTAGCGGCGGTGTTGACTGTGGTGGCGGTGGGTGGCGCGTGATAGTGGTACGGAGGGAGTCCCGAGCTCACGAGTTCCAGAAATAACAAGGGTAAGCCGATCTAACGATTCGGCTAGCAAAATGATTGACCGAAAAAATTCCGGCAATGTTGGTCGCCGGAAATGATGGTGGTTGGCCGGAGGCGAGGGGGTAACAGAGAGAGGGAGAGAATAGTTAGTGGTGTGTTTTTATATTAGTGAAAATGAAATAATTAAATATAAAAATGGTTTAAATATAAAAGTTGTAGGGTTACAAATGAAAATTCATATAGTCGTGGTGAAATCCGAAAATAGAAAGGAGGGACTAGAACTATCAATTTAGCTAAACTTTTCGTTAAAACGATTTCTGAGTCATTCGACATAGCAAACGGGCTCGAAGAATCACGAAACTTGCGCCATTATTCACGAAATCATTTTTACAATAAAATCAAGTATAAACTTCAAACTTTTTCTGAAACTCAATGTAATCCAAGAAATTTGGCAAATCCGATATGATTTGAGATTTTTAGGTTGTGTTGGGCAATCAAGGTATATCACTTTTGGGTGTGTTTCTTTTTGGCAAATGATTGCTATCAGACGTTCAATAAGTAACTTAATAGAACTAGCAACATAATAGACTGCTGAAAACTAAGGTTTCATAAAAAATATTGAAGTTTAAATCTTAACCTATCAAATACCTTTAAATATTATCCTAAATATTTTTATTAACATACTAAAGACGTTGATGCTTTACATTAAAAAAGAATTTCTTTATGGGCTTTGTATCTTTCCCCAAAAAACAGTAAACACAGATATACTTTCCAAATAACAAACTTTGACTATTTGACGAGACCTACCAGGTACATTATTTCAAAATTTAAAATCTGACAGTTACTTTTGGAAAATTAAACATACTATAAGGAACATAGAAATATCAAATGCTTCACAAACATAGCAAAAACAAACAACGATAATTTGATAGTAGGAATAGGGCACCAGTCCCTACTTCTTCCGTTGCTACAGTAACTCAATGAAAAAAACTAGCCATCTTCACCACCGAAAAAAAAAATTTTAAAAAATATATAACTAAAAAGAAAAGCCCAAAAGTGGGCCCCGCCGCAACGCGGCGGGTATATCAATCTTGTTGCATACCAAAATTAGTGGGAGTGATGAGGCGTTACAATAGTTTAGGCGTTATCACTGGGTTTGGTGATTGAATTGTTTAAAACTTTACATAAATAAAGCTCCTATACCGTGTATATATTGGTTGAATATTGAATGGCATAAATGAGTTACCAAATAGAGATTCCTCTCATTTTGACGAAATGAGGTGCAGCAAAAGGCTTGTACGCAATTAATATCTAGCCAATGAGGTTGAAGACACGTCATAGAATTAAATGAGTGTGTTGCTTTAGGGGGCTTGTACATTATTCACGTTTATTAGATAGTATAGATTCAAAGTAATTGATCATAATTATAGTTTATTAGTTAAAAGGTAAAATTGTAAAGCTTTAGCTTATTGATTCATTTAGGTTGAATCAGAAAATATAAGTAGGTTAGGATATAGGAGATGTATATGTTTGGGTTGAAATGTTAACTATTGGTTACGTATTGCAATATTATGTGTTTAATGTTTTCACAAGAAGCCCGTAATTATTATTTACTTGGTTAGGTATGTTGAGTTGTAAGGAACCTTCATGATCATGTTACAACAGTAGGCGTGTCGTCGTTTTTTAGACACGTTAATGCATAAAGAGTTAGTTCAGTGATTAGAGGCTCATTTAACTTCGCAATAAACTGTTATTGACAATATATAATTATGTGTTTTCAATGAATAGAATGAATGGTCAGTTCTTGTTTTCGGTGAACCAACAAAGATTCAACAAAGAACAGGTATAACATCGACAACTTATGTTACTGTATGTTATGTCCTGTAATATAAAGAAACAAATTAACAGAAACGGTTTGTGGTATGCAGATGCTACCAGCTGCGTTCAGTGAAAACTATTACAATGGAAGTAAATGGATTTACTTAATTCATAACAAAGCTACAAAACACAAGGTATCGCTTAAGCAGGTCAAACGTTCAAAAATGTATATGATGCATGGTGGTACGTGGAGATCATTTGTTCGTGACAGTAAATATAAGAATGTCTCAATGCTACATTTCATTTGCGAAGAAGAAAACACGTTCTATGTGACCGCTTACGACAATGATGGATCAGAATGTGGTGGATATAACCTGAAAAAAGATGGATTTCGTATCGTTAGATGCCTTGCTAAGATGGGAGATGATCTAGCACAGTCCCCGGTAATGTTGAACATGTTTAATA
The DNA here is from genome assembly GCA_014162995.1 of Artemisia annua. Taxonomy (NCBI): domain Eukaryota; kingdom Viridiplantae; phylum Streptophyta; class Magnoliopsida; order Asterales; family Asteraceae; genus Artemisia; species Artemisia annua. The sequence continues at coordinate 122,546 of LBNU01032778.1, forward strand.
TTGTTTATCAATGTTGATAATTGGAAATTATAGAATAATGTACTGGGTTGTAAACTTTTTGTTTTTCAAATATATGCGCAGTTCCTTCCGGATGGATTTCTACAAAACATTGATAGCAACGAAATAGGTGTTAGGGTGAGTGGAAGGCTGGTATCAACTGTTATGCATCGTAGGGAGCTGATACCGGGAACTGGTTCAAAAAAGAAACACGGCCATCAGTTTTACGGAGAAGGGTGGAATGTAGTTGTCGCATATGTACGCCTGGAGCCTGGGGTCATAGTTGTGTTCACAAAAAATGCTGGTAATTTTGTTTCGCTCATGGAATTTTCTAACCTAAGTGGCATTGGGATTGGTAATGAAAATGTGGGACGCACGGTATTGAACGAAAAATGTCCTTTCAACAGACATCCACTTGATAAAGGTGTGTTGTTTTAATGGTATGCAATAAGTTAGAGAGTTTAATTATATGTATTATGAAATAACCATTTGGTAACGCAATATGAATTGTAGATTTCCGCATGTTTCACGAATGTGATTGGGAAGGACACACTGAGCACTTTACTGAAAGGAGATGCTTCTATCGACCTTTAGTTGCTTACGTCACGGATAGAGGTCGGCTGGTAAGCATTTGTTATTAGAGTGTATTGTGTACCAAATATTATGATGCTTATATGGTTAATATTTATTATTTTATTTTTTTTCAGACAATACCTTGGAATTTTGTTAAAGCCAATAAAATGTGGAAATACCACAATGCACTAATCCGACATGAACGTCTTCAGTTCAAAGTAGATGTTAACTTAGAAAGCCACAGTGACAGACCTCACAGTAAGAACCATGTGAACATGTATGGTAAGTGGAGAAAGATTGTGAATAAGTGTCATTTTGAAAAATCCAAATTGGCAAGATTCAAGCTTGTGCAATTTGTTGAAGATACTGATGAAACGGTAGACCGAGCTCATCCAGTCATGATGCCGGTGTTTGAAATGTGCTGACATGTCTTTTCTGTCAGGAAGCTGTATTCTATGCACTCCAAACTATTGTCATGAAGGTATCTTTGGTGTTTGTTGGTCGTATTTTGTGCGCGTGTTGCATGTCTTTTGCATTGGTTATGTTGACTAACTTATAAGACTTCTTGATAGTATGATGTATTTGAAGTATGGTGTCTTAAAGTGGATCATGGAACTACTTTAGTTGGACTATAAAATATTTTGTGCTTTTCGTTTGATTGGTAACATTTCCTTTTGAACAATGTCTGCAATTATTTAAATTTTGTACCATGTATTTTTATGTGTTTAGGGAATTAGAAGATGATAGGTTCTTTTTATTCTATAAATTCAAGTGTTAAATAGCATTTTTCCTAACTTAATCAAGCATATATGTAATTTGAATATGGGAAATTTGTAATATACCATTCACCAAGAATGTAAGTGGACGTGAATTTTTATTAAATAATAACTCCTATTAAATTGAAATAGCCGAGCATAATATAGGTTAAACAGAAAGTATTTAAAAAATGTAAGTGGACATGGAATTATTATTGCCTAAAACCATGTTCATGGAGTTCATCTCTAAGTAGCCCTTCGATTGGCCTCGACATGGCCACTTATCCATCCGTTTCTTTCCCATCTTCGTTCGAGCCACCTTTGACGATTTGTGTCAATAAGGGTCGGATAGCGACGATGAGCCAAGTAGATGTCCAATGCATGACCAACTTGAATTTCCGATAGCCATGAGTCAATATACCATTCAAGTTCAATCTTACGAAGGCTATATTGTTGTTCCATTTCGACATTCGGAACACGCAAGTAGTAAGCAAATACATCAGTGTATTGACTTAGATGTTGTGAAACTAATCGTCTAACGGTGGTGAGGGTTAAATCGTCTGTTGAAACATTGCATATCATAAGTTCATCGCCGCCCCAATAATCGTAAAGTACATTTGAAGTTACAACTCTACCACCATGATGAATGCATATGTCAATGGTAGGTGGAGCGACACCCCATTCACTTAATACACAAAAATTACAGAATTAGATGACATGAAAGATATGATTTTACAATAAAAAGAAAAATGTATAACTTACTTGAAAGCCCTAATTCTACGATTACCATTGTTGAATCGTAGAGGCATTGTATTGTAGTGGTGAATATGTGATGTTAAACATATTAATAGTATTACAAAGTATTATAATTTTAGAAAGTATTTAAAAACTTTAAAGGGTCAACAATTTAGTAAATAATATACTTCCCTCGTACGTTACAAATGAAAATTAGTGTCTGAATTTCCATTTTGCAGACTATATTATTCATTTAAATAGTGTAATCATCATTTAATATGTACTGAATAAATTTATTTAGACATAATTCTAGTGTCTAAAAGTAATATTTAGAAAAGATTGCAAATGTTGAATTTATTGTGATAATTATTACATACGTTTCAGTTATGAATTAATAAGTTTCTAAGAATACATGAGTAGTATTTAAATTTAAATTTAAATTAAATGATAAATGCAAAATAACTTCCTTCACTAACCATACCGTGATTTTTGGATTGTAGACAACTACAATGAATCACTCTTTCAAAAGAATCAAAATAATGCTTCTTGCAAATGGTAAGTAATGTGACTATTCCCGCAAGCCGTGTAGTGTAATCAAAAAAGAAAAAATGATATAATAAACTTTCATAGATCCTTCAATATATTTACAAATTTTTGGAAAGTAAAGAATGGTGTTAACAACATTTATACAAAAAACAATATTTCTAAAAGTATAATCTATAAGTATATTCTATAATGTCAGAGTTGATCATCCCTTGAATGCTTCTAAAAGTAGATTTGATACACCCAAAGTTGATCATACAGTTGCAGCTCGTTTTCATGCTTGGCTTTCAGGTACTTGTAGGACAAATGATGGCACATGAAATCTGCAAAATGAAAAAACACATGCAGACATGCATTGTATAGATAAAAAGTAAAGTATAAGGTTAATACAATAAGGTTACATACAACCTGCAGTGATTAAGTAAATGGTAAAAGATGCCACAAACAATGTGTAAAACCAAGAAATAATAAACATCCGATTCACTGGATGAACATTCAAATTGAAGGGACTCCCAATTCAACCATATTTTCCGAGAGTACTTGTTCGTACGAAAATAAGAAAGTAATAGTGGTTGGGACTCCCCAACCATAAAGAGATCACAAAACGTGTCCAAAGATATTTATTTTAAAGGGAAATGGTCCAAAAAGAGTGAATGAGAAAAACTAATTCATTCATCTTTCTCTTGCTTGATCTCCACAGCTATCTTTTTACCATTAGAAGACATGCTTCCATCGGCTTCCTCCTCGGCTGAACGTTTGTTGCTGGATGGCGTTTTCTCTGCATTTGTAGGACTGCTGTTGTCATCCGTCTGCGATTCCAATTCCTTGATCAAACAAAACAGATATTTACTTCAGATTACATTTATATAAATGCGTTTGCAATAGCAGCAAGTAGTTATAGATATATAAACTTACAAATGGTGTGATAACTGGTACACTGGCACTTGAGCCTTCATTGTCCGGCTGTTCCAACATTATAATCAATGTGTAAGTTACCAACCAAGAATATCGAGTTAGCAATAAACAAATCATGTGATAGTAGGTTTAATGAGTTAGTACCTTGGCTGGTGTAGTAGCTGCTTGTAACGATGCAATAATTTGTGGATCAGCAGACATACTTTTCACATTAAACACAGGCAACAACTTTGTTGCATTGAACTTATCCATGAACACCTTGAAGGCGTATTTGGTACCGATGATACTTGTAATCTCAGGCGGCACAAAGGTACTATCAGTCTGTTCCATATTTTGCACAAATTACGATACAAATTTAGAAGGTGCTACTTATTATTTGGCAAATATTAAAAAGGTATAATTTAGCTGTGAATGTACCTTCCCGTATTTGTCACACAGCTGGTATGCCGACCTACCGACATATGCTTGGACTTCATCGTTGAATAGGGACAAAGAGCATGTTCCCGTTGAATCCTGTACACGTATTTGAAAACGGTACCTAAATACAATGAAAACGGTTATAGGTTGTTACATGTTTATAAGACTGTGACAGCATGTAGTTTATAGATACGGTATACTAACGAAAACTTACACAGATTTTAGGCCTGCACAAACAGCATCGCATTTACTGCACCACCATTCTGTCGGCCCACCTGCGGATTTCTTTGGGGTTTCAGCCTCTAGATCTACGACTTCACTGGCCTTAACAACCTTCTTTTTGCATTTGCCACAACCCGAATACCACCATCCATCTTCTTCGTTTATTGCACATATAGTGCCAACGATGACAGACGTGTCACCCTAAAACAAATAAATTAAAGGATGTAAGTTTCCTGACTTCTAAAAACGATTTCACATAATCAGACATTGACGACCTTAAATATTTAGTTTTGGACAAAAATTTAAATGACAGTTACTTAACGATTATGTACGTTGTACCTGTTTAACATCCAATAGGTCGACAATTTTTCTTAGTGGATGGTTGGTTACGAAATCATCTTTGGTAGAGTATGTTGAGGCAGTCGAAATCCGTGAGGCAGTGTGTTCCTCCTTTTCCTCTGTTTGGGCACTCAGCAACCTCTTAATTAATAATTATATGTTACTGGTATTTTGTAACTTGGACAGATAGAGATTGTAAACAATAAGGCTTATAACACAAATAGCACATTATATTTGTAAGCACCTTAGTCTAAAGTCGTCAACGACCTTGAAGTCTGAGGCTGTGATACTTTCTTTACCGTTGAAAAGAAACAACTTTGTGGCATTGTAACCATTCTGAACTCCAACTTTCCCTGTGCAAAATAATTTATTATTTGGCAAATTATGATATGATAATTGACATAGATCAAGTGTTAAGTTATGTTAGGTTTGGTCAAAATTACCATTCCAAAATTTCATCATGCCTAAATAAAGAACAGCAATTATCTTGGTATGATCAGGGCATTCAGTCAAGAAGTCAGAAAACTGTTGAGCAAAAGCTCCCTAGAGAGTGCACCTCAGTTCGTTGCCTCTGCAACGACAACGGTAAATAGGGGAATCATCAAATATAAAGTGCATTTTAATTTGAAAATGTAAATTTTTTCTTTTCACTTACTCTGCATCAAGAAGAGTTAGAGGTTTCTTCTTGCCCGATTTGCCGTTCTTATCATAACAGTCCATATCATCACAAGCCACTACTTGCCCTATCACATCTGTAGACGGGACAATAAATATAGAAATGTTACAAATCAAAGACCATGTGCGGTACAGCAAGAAAAAGGTTAGTATAAGACATGTAACCACTCACCAAACTGTCCGTCCTCTTCAAGTGTCACATTAGTTATGGTGTTAAAATGACGGAAGTCGAAACCATACTTAGAGCCAGAAAAGTCAAGACACTTTTCAACAATTGTGTTGGATAAGAATGATATGCGTAGGCCTTTCTTAATAACCCTAAACTTTGGCTGAATCTCCCCAAGAGAGTAATTTTGAAGCATGACAGCTTTTCCCTCTTCAAGGTGATGTTTGAATCGGTCAACCAATTTCTGTCGGATTTGAACTTGAACTCTCGTACCCTATGTTACACACATATATATGTATATATATCAGTACATATTCTATATAGAATAAATTTAAATGTGCCAAACAAAAGAGTATGACTTGCCTGTTCATCCATAACTATAAGCTCCAAATTACTGACTTTTGGGTTGGAAAACAGAGGCTGCATCCAAGTTCTTAGAACTCGAACGCGGAGTTTGATGTTATCTTTCACAGCCGAGAGATCATTAATGAACCCATTAACGATTTGAGCCATTATTTTTTTGATTAGGAAGAGTGATGTGTGAATCAAAGGCAGACTTATTATCCATTATATAGGCAAAATTATACAATTAGGGCAAATCTCAGAAAATCATTTGGTAGAAATAGAGATAAACATCAACACGCATTTCCTTAAATAACTTTCCCAAAATTATGAACTAACTGTACTAAAATAATTGCCTAATTTTATTCCTAAAAATTTATTCTTAAAATAAGTCAGGAAACAGCGAATAATCAGTTGATACTAACCAAATCAAAAGGATTGAGCATGTAAAAAAATATCAAAAACTCTCTGAAACTCCTCATTTTATCGAAAACATTTGATTAAAACTTAATAATCAGTTGATACTATGCCGAGTTGAAAAGGATTGAGCATTCAAAAAAATAGTAAAAAATCACTAAAACTCATTATTTTATCGAAAACATTTGATTCCTAAAAAACAAATAAAATAACATAATCACTAACACAATTGAATCAAATAAAAAGAATTAAAGAAAATCAAAACAATTAAAAAAACTTACAATCGCGACCAAAATTAGGTTTGTGAGATTTATTGGTTGTTTGACTATTTTTATTGAAGAGAAATGATTTGGTTGTTTTGAATGGGATAGGATCTTCTTGAAAAACAAATTAGGCGTATTGATTTTTTTTTTTGATGTGTGAGGTTTTGAAACACCGGTTACAAAATTCAATTAAAAGGAATGAGGGTGATATTGTTCTGTTTATTCGCTGTGCTTAGAGGTGTTGTACCAAGAAAAGCATTTATGATTTTTCGACCAATCATATCGCTGACACATCAGCGAATTAATTATTTATTGTGCTTTAGGGGCTTGTAAATTATTCTGTTTTATTAGATTTTATAGATTTCTTACGAGATCAAATTCTGTTTTCATGTAACTCCCTCAAATATAAATACTTCATTCATTTCTTCACATCATGATCAGGCCGTTACTTTCAATTAACATACACACATAATATTCAAAAAATATTTCACCCCATGGTATTAACGGTATAACTTTATGTAGATTACAAATATAAATCCAAATGTCATCCATATCTATATTTTCCAAAGTTTAGAGTTTAGACTTAAACCAATTATCAACTGAATACAGGACGGCGCATGATCTTCATCAACATTGATTAAATGATTAATTACTTTCACATTAATATCAAGAAAAATAAACATTTAACACATAATTAACATTAACGAACCAACCATTAATTACTTATTTACTATGACCATAATCACTTTAACCCTCTCCACTTCCTATATATCCCTCCAGAAAACAAAAACAAAAATCATACCCACTGAAGTCAAATGCAGTCATGGAAAGTCAAAATGCATTGGAAATAGAGTGCTGGTCAAACCATGAAATCATACCCACTGAAGATGAATTTTACTCATTTCAACACCAATTGCCTCCTCTTGATTTAAGGTAATTCTTCATCATAGGTTATGATCATTTCATCATGAATTCAACAATGAAAAACTTTGTAAAATATGGTGTTCTTTGCAGTCCTTATGATTTTATGCATGTGCAACAAGATCATTATCTCGATGATCATGCTACTTATAACATGATGGATTTTATGATACCGAATCCAATGTTTTCGTCGATCGACGTCTTACCAGGTTATAAAGATTTATAGATTGATCATGCATGTGTGTTATAAATTTGAAAAGTATTTCATCTTTTAATTTGATGATCTTGTTTATGTGATCTTTATGTGTATAATTAGGGTTTCATGATCAAAATATGTCTACAACGAATGAATTATGGTTTCCAAATCAAGAAATGTACACGATAAATGAGTTAGGGTTTCCAAACGAAGAAATGTACGAAATGAACTCATTTGGGTTTCCAAATCAAGATACGTACACAACGAACTCATTAGGGTTTTCTTATCAAACTCAACCACCGATCATCAATGTTAACGATAATAACAAAGAGATGAATATGGTGAAATTTGAGTGTTGTGAACAAAAGAAAGAGGATGAAAAGGAAGGTGATAATGGAAATGGTAATCACAGTGGTAGGAGTATTAATTATGAGTCACGAATGGCGTTGAGTAGGGAGGTGATAGCACAATACTTTTACATGCCGATAACACAAGCTGAGAAAGAGCTTAATGTTGGATTAACTCTTTTGAAGAAACGGTGTCGCGAATTGGGTATTCGTCGTTGGCCTCATCGAAAACTTATGAGTATACAAACCTTAATCAACAATGTTCAGGTTAGACTTCATTTATTACAAAAGTTTTATTTTTATCATTTTACCCATGCTAAGTTTAATCAAAGGGTATCACTAGTACCCCAACGACTGTGCATTTTTAGTACTAAAAATGTAAGCTGATTTGCTGTCATGTTGCTCATGAAATAGGAAGGGAAAACAAGTGAAAATGGGGCTGAAGAGAAGATACAAGAAGTAATAGGGCGATTGGAGGAAGAAAAGAGGAATCTAGAAGAAATCCCTGATTTACAACTCAAGGACAACACGAAAAAATTAAGACAAGCGTGTTTCAAAGCGAATTACAAAAAGAGGAAGATAATGGGGTCGGCACCATCAGTGACTAATTCATCAACATCAAATGTTACTACACAGTTATCGTCTTCGTGTTCTAGCAATCATGCAGGCTATGAAGTGATGGAAGATGGTTATGGTGGTGATTATGATGAGCAAGAGGAAATTAAGTCGATTTTATATACTCAGGGTTTGCCTTCTTCAAGTAATGGTTTGTTTTAGGATTATATGTTTTCCGGAGTCTTTACTTACTGCCTTTTTGTTTGAATATTGGGCCGTACAACAGAAGTTGTACGTACAGTTTAATATTGCAATATGCTGGCATCTAGTTTGGATATATTCGATCAACTTACTATTTTATCTCAGTTTGTTAGTTCTATAATGTCAGTGATCTGTTATTTGGTTGTGATGTATGTTTTTTCTGTTATATTAAAGTTTCTGTTGAAATGAATTTCACGTACAAGTACATGTATATGAACACATTAGCTACATGGTTCGGTTCGGATAAGTCAAGTCCCTTTGGTCAGTTCGCTCAGGTGATCCTCCCTTATCTCCCCTAACGTTCAAAGTTGTTCTAGTTTGAGAAAGGAACACCGGCCGAGCGTAGGGATCACAATTCAGTCAGGTTTAGGTTGATGGATCAGGGATTCACAGACCCAACCTAAATATGACATATCTACTTGATCAATTGGAGAATCTTAACACCCCCACATTTTTAACCACCTAAAGTTGTAAACCGAAATTGAGTTCTGTATCGGAGACTCGCAGTTAACATACTAATGGATGAAATAGGTTGTCGTGTAAATTGATTTATGAATAGATCATGGACGGGTTGACATGGTGACCTAGTTTTTAATTTATTCCGAAGTTTTCTTTTCTAAAAGGCAAATAATTTTTCATTAAAAGATAAGCAAAGTAGCTAGAAATACAACGTAAACAGAAAACTGATATGAAAGCATCACAAGTAGAAAGCTAACACACCTAGACTAGCCCCATATACGCTAGATACCATCAAGTATATATCCAAAGAAACCTTACATTTGTGAGACATCGAAATGCATTTCAAAACTACTAGAAGCTAGGGAAGCATATACATGTACCTCTAAACTTCCTTTGTTATCCAGCGATATCTTAATCACAATCACTTTCCTCTTCTAAAACTTTAACTAAGATACTTAAGATATACATGAGATGGAGTATGTTTTAAATCTTTTCCATGGATCTATAAACAAACGATCTCAAAACGACCATCAATAGATCGCCTAACATACAAATGAGATTCTTTCTCAAACCAAGTTAACCGTGGGAAATGGAAATTCTTCACACGCACCACTCTCTCCTCCACCGCTTAGGAACGGATGATAGTCATGAGATTTTTATTTATTTATTTATTTTTCTATTATTATTTTATTTATTTTTATTAAGAGCCCAATCAATTCATATGCTACCCAACATTTATTATTTATTTATTTATTTATTTATTTATTTATTTTAATTTTTATTGATAACCCAAGACTACTAGAGTATATGTTAAACAAGTACTTAATTCATATGCGATTATGAGCTTCTCAAGTGAAAATTTCCATTGTATATCAAACCCAACTTTCAAAATTGATGAATCTATTATTCGTGTGACTATTTATTCTTGTCTACTTGTGTAAGATTAATTCTTTCATTATTAGGGTTTACTTCTATCGCTAGGTTTTTGTTCTAATATTATTTTTTACATCATCAATCGTTGGTTTCAGTGATCATACCTTTATTCCTACAATCTTTAACGACTGATCTTTGGTCGATTTATTTATTTCTTGCGTAGGATCAACATGAAAGGCGGTTAGGGCTTGAATCTTCATGCGTATAAAACCCTAATCTTGTGTTAGGGTTTTTTCTTTTCTGTTTGTTCGCTGCATGCTGGCTGTCAATTGCTTTGTGGTTTACTGCTGTTTTTTAAACATTAATAGTGCATCCAAAGGGGCGAAATCTGATGGCAAAGTGATGGGTGAGAGTAATGATTCAAATATGGGTAATCCGAAGGTGGGTTCTTCAACTAATTTGGCCGATCAAATTAGTTCAGAGCATTCGCCTTTAGTCATGTTGAAGAAGATGGGGCTTCTCCCTTGTCGAGTTTTGATGTCACTATGCAATCACAGAAGTTTGGTACACTTGGGGCTGTTAGCCAACCGAATGGTATTGATAAGGTTGCCGAGGATGCTTGTAAGGATTTTGATAATGCAATGTGTTAATACAAATATCGTCCTAAAAACGTTATTTATATTTTACGATCTTTTAACATGTTTTGTTAACGACAAAATATAAGGTAAAGTTTAGCAACAAGTTATAAACATGAGTTTAAGTATTTTACACATTTTGTTTAGACATAAACATAACCTTTAACTTGTTCTTATTACTTCTAGTTAAAATGATTTTTAATCATATTTAGAAATCTTTTATTACATCATACATAGCATCATGTTTCTTGTATTGTAGCTTGATCTTATTGAGATTTGTTGAAGATTTGAGTTAGATATAAATACCACCATCCATCTTCTTCGTTTATTGCACATATAGTGCCAACGATGACAGACGTGTCACCCTAAAACAAATAAATTAAAGGATGTAAGTTTCCTGACTTCTAAAAACGATTTCACATAATCAGACGTTGACGACCTTAAATATTTAGTTTTGGGAAAAAATTTAAATGACAGTTACTTAACGATTATGTATGTTGTACCTGTTTAACATCCAATAGGTCGACAATTTTTCTTAGTGGATGGTTGGTTACGAAATCATCTTTGGTAGAGTATGTTGAGGCAGTCGAAATCCGTGAGGCAGTGTGTTCCTCCTTTTCCTCTGTTTGGCCACTCAGCAACCTGTTAATTAATAATTATATGTAATAGGTATTTTGTAACTTGGACAGATAGAGATTGTAAACAATAAGGCTTATAACACAAATAGCACATTATATTTGTAAGCACCTTAGTCTAAAGTCTTCAACGACCTTGAAGTCTGAGGCTGTGATACTTTCTTTACCGTTGAAAAGAAACAACTTTGTGGCATTGTAACCATTCTGAAGTCCAACTTTCCCTGTGCAAAATAATTTATTATTTGTCAAATTATGATATGATAATTGACATAGATCAAGTGTTAAGTTATGTTAGGTTTGGTCAAAATTACCATTCCAAAATTTCATCATGCCTAAATAAAGAACAGCAATTATCTTGGTATGATCAGGGCATTCAGTCAAGAAGTCGGAAAACTGTTGAGCAAAAGCTCCCCAGAGAGTGCACCTCAGTTCGTTGCCTCTGCAACGACAACGGTAAATAGGGGAATCATCAAATATAAAGTGCATTTTAATTTGAAAATGTAAATTTTTTCTTTTCACTTACTCTGCATCAAGAAGAGTTAGAGGTTTCTTCTTGCCCGATTTGCCGTTCTTATCATAACAGTCCATATCATCACAAGCCACTACTTGGCCTATGACATCTGTAGACGGGACAATAAAAATAGAAATGTTACAAATCAAAGACCATGTGCGGTACAACAAGAAAAAGGTTAGTATAAGACATGTAACCACTCACCAAACTGTCCGTCCTCTTCAAGTGTCACATTAGTTATGGTGTTAAAATGACGGAAGTCGAAACCATACTTAGAGCCAGAAAAGTCAAGACACTTTTCAACAATTGTGTTGGATAAGAATGATATGCGTAGGCCTTTCTTAATAACCCTAAACTTTGGCTGAATCTCCCCAAGAGAGTAATTTTGAAGCATGACAGCTTTTCCCTCTTCAAGGTGATGTTTGAATCGGTCAACCAATTTCTGTCGGATTTGAACTTGAACTCTCGTACCCTATGTTACACACACATATATATGTATATATATCAGTACATATTCTATATAGAATAAATTTAAATGTGCCAAACAAAAGAGTATGACTTGCCTGTTCATCCATAACTATAAGCTCCAAATTACTGACTTGTGGGTTGGAAAACAGAGGCTGCATCCAAGTTCTTAGAACTCGAACGCGGAGTTTGATGTTATCTTTCACAGCCGAGAGATCATTAATGAACCCATTAACGATTTGAGCCATTATTTTTTTGATTAGGAAGATTGATGTGTGAATCAAAGGCAGAGTTATTATCCATTATATAGGCAAAATTATACAATTAGGGCAAATCTCGGAAAATCATTTGGTAGAAATAGAGAGAAACATCAACACGCATTTCCTTTCATAACTTTCCCCAAATTATGAACTAACTGTACTAAAATAATTGACTAATTTTATACCTCAAAATTTATTCTTAAAATAAGTCAGGAAACTACATAATCAGTTGATACTAACCAAATCAAAAGGATTGAGCATGTAAAAAAATAGTAAAAATTGACTAAAACTCCTCATTTTATCCAAAATATTTGATTAAAACTTAATAATCAGTTGATTAAAACTCATTATTTTATCGAAAACATTTGATTCCTAAAAAACAAATAAAATAACATAATCACTAACACAATTGAATCAAATAAAAAGAATTAAAGAAAATCAAAACAATTAAAAAAACTTACAATCGCGACCAAAATTAGGTTTGTGAGATTTATTGGTTGTTTGACTATTTTTATTGAAGAGAAATGATTTGGTTGTTTTGAATGGGATCGGATCTTCTTGAAAAACAAATTAGGCGTATTGATTTTTTTTGATGTGTGAGGTTTTGAAACACCGGTTACAAAAAATTCAATTAAAAGGAATGAGGGTGGTATTGTTCTGTTTTTTCGCTGTGCTTAGAGGTGTTGTACCAAGAAAAGCATTTATGATTTTTCGACCAATCATATCGCTGACACATCAGCGAATTAATTATTTATTGTGCTTTAGGGGCTTGTAAATTATTCTGTTTTATTAGATTTTATAGATGATATAAATATATAAATCTCTTCATATTTTGTGTCGTCTTATATCACGTCTTAAAAGCGAAAAAGTATCGTCTTGATCGTCAAGGCGTGAAGCTCGGTCATGCCGCCACGTCACGCCGCACGCTATTTATAACCTTGTATTCAACACAATATTTTCTTTTATTATTTGTTTGGTCCTAAAAAAATGTGAAAGCAATATTCTAATTCTAACTTTGATACTCGTATATGTTATCTCCTTATTCTTTAATAATAAAAAGTATTTATTACGACCTGGATTTGTCGTTCAGCACATAATGACATAATGTGTTTGTTTTGTTTTTGTGTTTGAGGACTAACAAATATTCCCATTGCTTTTACGCTTTGATAGATACTCCCTCCGTCCTAAAGTAAGTGTCCAGTTTGACTTTTCAGAGTCAAACTAGTTCAACTTTGACCTGAAATATTTTTTCTGTGGTATACAATACTTGACGAAAAATTATACCATTGAAAAGTACACTTAAAACATAATCCATTTATATAATTTTTCATCAACTATTATATAACACCTACAAAAATGGTTAAGGTCAAAGTTGAACAANAATTATTATCCATTATATAGGCAAAATTATACAATTAGGGCAAATCTCGGAAAATCATTTGGTAGAAATAGAGTTAAACATCAACACGCATTTCCTTAAATAACTTTCCCCCAAATTATGAACTAACTGTACTAAAATAATTGACTAATTTTATTCCTAAAAATTTATTCTTAAAATAAGTCAGGAAACTACATAATCAGTTGATACTAACCAAATCAAAAGGATTGAGCATGTAAAAAAATAGTAAAAATTCACTAAAACTCCTCATTTTATCGAAAACATTTGATTAAAACTTAATAATCAGTTGATACTATGCCGAGTTGAAAAGGATTGAGCATTCAAAAAAATAGTAAAAAATCACTAAAACTCATTATTTTATCGAAAACATTTGATTCCTAAAAAACAAATAAAATAACATAATCACTAACACAATTGAATCAAATAAAAAGAATTAAAGAAAATCAAAACCATTAAAAAAACTTACAATCGCGACCAAAATTAGGTTTGTGAGATTTATTGGTTGTTTGACTATTTTTATTGAAGAGAAATGATTTGGTTGTTTTGAATGGGCTAGGATCTTCTTGAAAAAGAAATTAGGCGTATTGATTTTTTTTGATGTGTGAGGTTTTGAAACACCGGTTACAAAATTCAATTAAAAGGAATGAGGGTGGTATTGTTCTGTTTATTCGCTGTGCTTAGAGGTGTTGTACCAAGAAAAGCATTTATGATTTTTCGACCAATCATATCACTCACACATCAGCGCATTAATGATTTATTGTGCTTTAGGGGCTTGTAAATTATTCTGGTTTATTAGATTTTATAGATAGATAGTGAAGTTTTTAACTTTAAGAAGGTTGAAAAAGAAAATAAAATTGGGAACACCGGCTAATAATAGGGCAACTTGCTTACGCCCCAACACAACAACCGACATCTATTTCATTTCCCTGCCTCGTTAAATCGCTGCTCTTCCCTCGCCTCAGGTACGTGTCGCTTTCTATGCCCTTTAATTGTATTTCCCTGAGATTCATCTTGTTTTACTTCTCTTAATTAATTGACGACATATGCTAAGCTTGTTTAACAATCCAAATTTGTTTCATCATCTATGTCTTTTTATGTGTATAACTATATGTATTATCATCTCTTTAACTCAAGTAAAGTAAATTCAGATACTATCCGAGAACTGTTTGACTGACCAAATGCGGCGTTTAACATAGTATGAATATATCAGAGAATTTGTGCTGTGTTGTACACTTTCAGAAACTTTTTAATAAACATAAAAAGGATTTGGATATGAGAATCAACATAGGGTAGTACTAAGGTTGTAGGAACAATGGATCAGTATTCAGCAGTTGCTCCGGTTCTTTTAGGCTTGTCTATGCTTAAGCATTAAATTAAATTTTGTGTTAGGGTTAAGACTAGTAAACAAAGTAAATCGAAACAATATACGCTTGACGGACTTGACAGACTTGACTCACATAAGATCACCAAGTTGTGGAGCCTGAGCTTTGTTAGGCTTATGCTCGGCTTGAAAGTTTTAATGAGTTGGCTTGGTTTGAAATGGACTTGTTTAGGCGAGCTGGTTCTTTTTTTTTGCGACAAACTCTTATTTCCGTGAAATGAAAAAGAAAAGCACAAGTGCCTGTGATGATAACTTTTTTATCGTTTTTTATCTTATGATCAGATGAGCATGTATTTACACTGGTATTGATTTAATATTTCTGCAGAGTATGTTCATGTCATCCCATAATCTTTTAATTCGAATAAACTAAAGTGTGATAATATCATTTGCATGACTAACTGAACATAAATCCTTTTGAAACGAGAACAGTTGAGGACTGTTTGACTGACCAAATCTTGTGCCTAACTCTATTTAAATTTCGTGAGTATTGGTGCTTGTAGTACACTTTGAGCAATATCTTTATTAAGAACAAAAGTATCAAGTAAAGATGCGTCACTTCGTCTGGTCCATGATGCCGGCTGTGGCAGATTTAGGAATACTATCATCAACAAGAGTGGTTTTATTCTAATGTGAGGAAGTGAGAGTGGTACGAGATTAAGACATTTTGAGCTACAAAATCAGTACCATTCGTTGGATTCACCATACTTGTCGAAAGCTTATAGCTTTGGTTCGTATGAGCTTGTCTAGCATTAAGCATTATTATTGCTGAGAATGCAATGAGAATAGACCATTTCGAGTTCCCAAAACCTTTACTAACCAGAGAAAGATTTAGATACAAAAAGGGGGTTGTCTTAAAGGGTGTAAGAACAATGGATTAGTGGTACCTCCCTAGCTCCATTCAGATTCACTAACTGATCTGTTAGGCTCAGCATAGTTGTCTTAGGTTCATATAGCTTTGGTTCTTGTGGCCTTGTTTGCTTTAGCATTAGATCAGTTTATAAATGATTAGAGTTTAAGATTAGTAAACACAATAAATTAGAATCACATTATTGATTTCTTATAAGCTTGATGGGTGTGACATACTTGGCTTATTTAGGATCTTGAGTTGTGGGGCTCTAGTCTTGATAGGCTAAAGTTTGTTTTGGAAAGACAAATGAGTAGGTTCAAGTAGGCTTGTCTTAGGCTTGCTAAGATATTTGATGAACCTGGTGAGGTCTACATTAGCCTGTAACCCATGTTGTTGCAAATATAACCAGTATTACCTGACCATAGAGTTATAGACAGATGCATCTATGACCTATGCTCACTTGTTACTTGATATCTGATAAAAATTTGACTGAGTAATGTATTGATAATGGTGATAGGGTTATATTATGTAATATACACTGTATATGAATTTTGCTATGTTGCAGAAACCTTGTAATCCTTGTGATATTATTTGCGTATCATATATTGATATCCCGTGTTTGTTCTCGTATTCTATTTATTTATTGTGCTGAGAGTATTCATGTTATCCCCAATATCTTTTGATTAGAGTAATGTAAACTGAAATGCTATTAGTTTTTTCACCAATTGAAGCAAATCATTTGTTTAACTCGTCTGTTATCGAGCTTTGGTGCTATTTAGTAAACTTTGGCAATGTCTTCAATGAGGACATTAAGTATTAAACAGGTAGCAGAAAAGGATTAGATACAAGAATCAACGTAGTCGCTTCATTCATTGGCTGATTGATTGGATTTGCCATACTTGTTTAAGGCTCATATAGCTTTGATTCTTGTGGAGCTGTCTAAGCTTAAACATTAGATCAATTTGTATGTAAGGATTAAGAGTTTAAGACTAGTAAGCAAAATAAATACAAAAGGCATTATTGATTTCGTATAAGCTTGATGGGCTTGACAAACATGGCTCACGATAGGGCTCTAGCGATGGTAGGCTTAAGCTTGTCTAGGAAAGTCAAATGAGTTGGTTCAGTTAGGTGTGGGCCTGCTAAACATATAACAACTCCACTCATCATTCTTATGACCAGGTTTGACTGCTTACACTTGTAACCTAGGTTGCACGGACACGGACATGGTGTCCGACACGGACACGGACACGGCGATACGGCAAAATCAAATGAAGTACCATGTTTCATAGCCAAATTTAAGAGTACATTAATTGCAAAGTGTTAATTCATAAGTCATAACAAAGCAAAATATTAAAAACATGGTTTCATAGCCAACTAGCTAGCGATCTTCATCATCAACATCAATTGTATCATCGGCTGTGAATAACATGGCTTCCATTTCCGGCTCATCAAGAGAAAGGTCGGCCATTCCAAGTATCCCAACATCATCTAAAGTGTCAAACCCATCTGCTCCCAAATCCCACATGCTACTCTCACCTTTTGTGTATTCGGGAGATTGCCTTGATAGAAGACGAAGATTTGAATGCACAAAAACTAAGTCTTCGCCTCTTTGGGGTGTAATCTTGTTCCTAAGCAAAGAGTTTATGAAAGAATATGTACTCTAATTTCTCTCACAACATGAAGATGAACAAGGTTGCCCAAGTAATTTTAATGCTAAATTTTGAAGCAATGGTGTTGAAGATCCATATGTAATCCACCACAAATCGGGATCCAAATATCCGCGATTACTAATCAAATCAGTACATGCAAACTCTCTCACAGCTCCCGAGAATTTGGCAAACTCCGTGGCGATTTCTTTACGCTCAACTTCGGAAGGAAAATATTTCTTAAAACACTTTAGCCTTTCATCAGAAATCTCTTTATCCCTATGTGGGAGAAGCCGATTAGGACTCTTTAAGCCATTCCTCACTATAATACCTAGGGTTCAAAGAGTGAGCCAAACAATGAAGAGGTGTGTTGCTTTTAGCCCAACGATCCACTAGTATATTGTGCACAATAGAGTAAAAGGGAGAAACTTCTTCTTTCTTTCCTTCATGGCGGTAGATAACCACTTTCACATTCTCTATCATAGAATCCCACCAATCATACACCAAGTGAAGACATGGTTTATCGGTATCCGCCTTCCTTAACATCTCATATATAGGCTCTGTGAACGCAATAATGTAATCAATCTTATCCCACCACAAATCGTTCACAATCTTCTCCTTGACAAAAGATGCTTTTTGAACATCATCCTCCCTATAGTTTGCCCAATTTGGGCTAACTACCATATTCAAAAGTGCTTGCTTGATGAGCTTGAATCTTTTAAGCATGATAATGCTAGAAGCAAAACGAGTCTCTGCAACTGAAAGCAACTTCAACTGTGAATTAGCATTAAACATTGATAATCGCATAGAATGATTCACAATGAAGTTCTTAGTAACCATTACATCTCCAGTAACCTCTGTAATCCAACTACACTCTTATATGTTTCTGCATTGGCTTGTGTATTCTTTGCGACACAAATATTTTTCAAAGCAAGATTCAATGTATGCACCACACACGGAGTCCAAAAAATATGAGGAAACTGGTTTTCAATCAACAACCCTGCACTCCTACACACGGGTGCATTGTCTGTAATCACTTGAACTACATTTTGAGGGCCAACTGATAAAATAACTTCTTTAAGTAAGTTGCAAATGAAGTACTTATCTTTGTATTCACCCTCACAATTGACCGCTGATAAGAACATTGGACCACCTTCACTAGCCGCCATAAAATTAATCAATGGCCTTCTTTGAGCATCTGTCCACCCATCACTAACAATGCTCACACCTTTTCACTTCCAAGCCGTCTTAAGAGGTTAAAGCCTTCAATGTGTCGACCTCACTACTGGTCCGGGATTGTTTCGACCTATCACTGATAAAGAGTGTAGTTGGATTACAGAGGTTACTGGAGATGTAATGGCTATTAAGAACTTCATCGTGAATCATTCTATGCGATTGTCAATGTTTAATGCTAATTCACAGTTGAAGTTGCTTTCGGTTGCAGAGACTCGTTTTGCTTCTAGCATTATCATGCTTAAAAGATTCAAGCTCATCAAGCAAGCGCTTTTGAATATGGTAGTTAGCCTAAATTGGGCAAACTATAGGGAGGATGATGTTCAAAAAGCATCTTTTGTCAAGGAGAAGATTTTGAACGATTTGTGGTGNGCTTTCGGTTGCAGAGACTCGTTTTGCTTCTAGCATTATCATGCTTAAAAGATTCAAGCTCATCAAGCAAGCGCTTTTGAATATGGTAGTTAGCCTAAATTGGGCAAACTATAGGGAGGATGATGTTCAAAAAGCATCTTTTGTCAAGGAGAAGATTTTGAACGATTTGTGGTGGGATAAGATTGATTACATTATTGCGTTCACAGAGCCTATATATGAGATGTTAAGGAAGGTGGATACAGATAAACCATGTCTTCACTTGGTGTATGATTGGGGGGGATTCTATGATAGAGAATGTGAAAGTGGTTAT
The DNA here is from genome assembly GCA_014162995.1 of Artemisia annua. Taxonomy (NCBI): domain Eukaryota; kingdom Viridiplantae; phylum Streptophyta; class Magnoliopsida; order Asterales; family Asteraceae; genus Artemisia; species Artemisia annua. The sequence continues at coordinate 142,211 of LBNU01032778.1, forward strand.
CTACCGCCATGAAGGAAAGAAAGAAGAAGTTTCTCCCTTTTACTCTATTGTGCACAATATACTAGTGGATCGTTGGGCTAAAAGCAACACACCTCTTCATTGTTTGGCTCACTCTTTGAACCCTAGGTGTTATAGTGAGGAATGGCTTAAAGAGTCCTAATCGGCTTCCCCCACATAGGGATAAAGAGATTTCTGATGAAAGGCTAAAGTGTTTTAAGAAATATTTTCCTTCCTTTTACTCTATTGTGCACAATATACTAGTGGATCGTTGGGCTAAAAGCAACACACCTCTTCATTGTTTGGCTCACTCTTTGAACCCTAGGTGTTATAGTGAGGAATGGCTTAAAGAGTCCTAATCGGCTTCCCCCACATAGGGATAAAGAGATTTCTGATGAAAGGCTAAAGTGTTTTAAGAAATATTTTCCTTCC
>LBNU01032778.1:143041-156712 GCA_014162995.1 Artemisia annua
TATATATAACAGGAGGCGTTACACGTAGATAAATCAACAAAACGCCACCTCATCGCCACCTCATCGCCATGTAATTCATTATCAGCCATGTCATCACATTGTGGCCATGTAAGCAATTTTTTAATTTTTTTAAGCAAAGATTATTGCCAAGTCATCACAATTGAAGTCACCTGAGCAATGGTTTAGCAACTAAAATCGGATTTTAATTCGTCCCAAAAAAGCATTCAGCAGGATTCGAACCTTGGTTGTGAATAAGTGCAACATATATGTTAACCACTGCACCATCACAATGTTTGGTATTTATTTTGCAACCTAAAATCTATAAAGGCATGGAATTATTATTTAGTTGCATTATATTTAGTTTGATATTTATTTTGCCGTATCGCCGTGTCCGTGTCCGTGTTCGTGTCGGACACCGTGTCGGTGCAACCTAGGTAATAAGCAATGTATATGAATTTTGCTATGTTGTAGACACGTTGCAGTATTTAACAAATAGTAGAAATATACTTCCTTTTGATATTATTTACATATCATATTAAAAATTTTCAGCCATCAAAGATTTTTGCATAATGAGATCCCAGTATTCATATCTATATTGCATCGACCCGCTGGCACAGCAAATATATATGTAGTACATCCTTAATCTAAACTTGTGTTACACGCCCATAGTATCAGCAGCAGTGAGACCAACTTAGACAACACTTTGTTTTTGGTTGATCCAACCTTTGTGTCCAGAATCCTGTTTTGTGTTCCGACTTTAGCAACAGAATGCTTGCAATCATTTGAAACTGTCAATTTTGTATTGTGAGCTTCCAAGAAACATTTCCCTCAGTAGTATACTTGCATGATTATTTGGGGTAATGGTTTCTCATAATCAAAATGAGAATGCTACGGTGGACTTGTGGTAAACCATGTTTAATGGAGTTTTCAAAGCAGAAGATGAGACATGAGAGAAGGAAGGTTGAGGTGGTTTGGTCATGTCAGGAGGAGGCCACAATCAACGCCAGTAAGGTGAGTCGAAGCGCTAATAGTCGACGATTTGAGAAGGAGGGGTAGACCTAAACTTAGGTGGTGGGATAGACTTAAGCGAGACATGAAGGAGCTTCTCTTGTCCGATGACGTGACCTCATATAGGAATGCATGGAGAGATGGGATTAGAATATACGTGTAGTTCGGGCTAGGTTGTTTCAGGGCATGAGGTGGTTATTCCGGTTAGGCCTTATAGGAGTCTCTTAGTAGCCTTGCCACTTGCATTTTAGATTTAGAGCCTCTTAGCTAGTTCCCTTTAGACTTTTTAGGCGTTTAGTGGCCTCTCTTGTTCCTTTTGCTTTGCCTTAGCTATAGGGCCCATAGCGTAGCCCTGCTAAGATCTTAGCTGCTTTCTTAGGTGTTGGTTTTGTTTTTGCCTTTGCCCCCTTTTCTTTGCTCCCGTTTTCTTGGTGCTTTTGCCCTTTTGCTTTTATGCGTTTATGCTTTTGTGCTTGTATGCTTTTGGTCGTGTCCCCCGCCTCTTTAGCGCTTTATCTTTTCTATGTTATGTGTTCTCTTGCGGTGTCTGCTTATTTATGTTTATGGTCCTTTTCTTTTTTTGCCTATCTGCTTTGTATGCTTGTTTTTATCCTTGTGTCTTTTGACTGCTTAACCTTGTTATTGTTCACTTTCACACATGCACTTATTACTGAGCACTCTCACCGCACAATTACACTTGCCGGAGGTCTTCCTGGAAGGAGTCTCCATACTCTCGGGTTTATCCTAGGGTAGAGGTATGATTTGTCTACATTCCACCTCCCCAATATCCCGCCCAGCCGGATTGGGTATGTTGTTGTTGTCGTTGTTGTTGTTGTTTCACATAAATAAGCATTCCTAGTATTTCCATGATCAATATAGGTACCTATTTAGAGTTGTCCGTATCAGATACCTTCAAAAGTTGAGATATGATATATGGTTTAGTATGCTTGATTTTATTATAAAATTTAGATTAAATTTGGCGCCATCAGTAACGGACCGAATTTTGTGATACTTTAGGTCAGCTTATAGTTTGTACTTCTGGGTTTTTCCCGGTTTTTCTCGATATCCTGTTTCTAATGCATGATCACCAAGAGCCAACCAGTATCTTATGCAATTTTTCATTTTAATGAGCATGGAAAAACTGACTAGCAATAATTCTGTCTCAAAATGCCTCAAAGAGTTCTGCTCAAACTTAAAACTTGTGATGCAATTTCTTTGTGTGGTATGCAACTCTTTTTGTAGCCTTGTAGGTTGGCTCTTACTTCCACGCTTTCTCTTATAACTCATCCCAAGATAAGTATCCACAAGGAGAAAACACATGGTATTAGGGTATTAGGCATGTGCAGTTTATGCTGTTCTTAGTTATCTATATTTTAGTCAGTCCAACCCATTTGTTTTTCTTTTTTGTTTTACGATGCCCATATCAGGATTTTGAATAGCACAATTAAAAACAAGATAATGGTAATTAATTTATTTAAAATTGAGTTTAAATAATGGGTAGAATGATAAGCTTACTTGAATCTACCATTCGCTCTTGGAATTGGGCATTTATTTTGGACAAACTATAAAAAAGTTGGAGAATGACTCAGAGCTGAAAGGAGTAACAACTTTTAGGCCTCACTCGTTTATACCATTTTTTCTTAATTATTATTATGTGGTCTCAACTTCATCTCTCTTAGATAGGACCTGATCCACAATCACATCTTCATTTCTTGTCATACCTTATAAGCAAGTCATTTCGCATCAAGTTATGTTTCCTTTTTCTTTCACTTTTGTCAGTCCAATCTACATTTTTGCTTAATGGGATTGGTAAACATCTTTTCTAGCCATTATGCAAGTGGAACCTACTTTGTAGTATTTGATATTTTCATAAAGGTGTTACTATATACTTTAATTATTGGTGGTGCGTAAAGTTGTATAAACGAATCGCTCATTATTCTGGTTCTGTTGGTTCTTTTGTAGGTTGTGATAACTAGACAGTGACTGCTTGTCCACTTAAATGGCTGGATTCGGGAGCTTGGGACCCAAGACTAAGAATCTGGTGGTTGCTGGAGGCTTGACTGGGTTCGTATTTGGGGTGTATTTCTACACCATGAGAGCTGTTGGAGGTTCAGATGAGCTTCAAGTAGCTATTGATAAATTTGAAACCCAAAAAGTCAAAAGTGAGACCGAAAAGATCTGATCCAATATGCCAAAACCAGATTATCTACGTAACTTAAGCTTACTTATGCTACTCCAATCTTCTATTGTTTTCATGACAATTTAGTTTTGAGATAAAAGTGAGTTGTGCATAAAGTGAAATAAGCCTGTGCTAGACCCATTTTGCTGGCCTTTTTAACATTTTTACTGATGGTTTAATATTTTCTGTTTTAAATTATACACGCTGTACAGTTTTTTTTGGGTAAAGGGTATTCCACCCGGTAAAATACACGCTGTACAGTTTGTGGTTGAAATTTACTATTGTGTTGATAAAATGGCTGCCTGTCGATGATGAAGTGCTCGAAATTGGGCTCTAACATGTTCAAACAATACCAACAACAATGTACTTTGTTAAGCATTGTACATGCTAGATGTATCTATCTTGATGGGTTGGTTGGTTATTGGAGCTCTTTATAACTGCGGGTGCAGCGGGTCTCATTATGGTCAACTAACTAATCTACCGTCATACATTGAATTGGTCCAAATAAGTATTCTTTAGTACGAGTTGTAACGGACCAAATAATTTGGTTTTATATAACTAGGCTATTTGTTAGCAATACTTTTGAGACAACAATCATCGATGAGACGTTGTCGCTGCTAGGGGTGTCATAAAAGCCGACCCAAACTCGAATAAGATTATCTGGGTTGGGTTAATCGGGTTTAAAATTATATTCGGGCTAATCGGGTTAATTCGAATAACCCGGAATATAAATAAGGTTGGGTTTCGGGTTTAATATATGTTTCTTATTCATGTTCAGGTCAACTCGATTTTTTTTTTTTTTTTTTTTTCCTGATTTTGTATGTGAACTTTGTCTGCTCTCTTTTCAATTAAAAGGCGCATCTTAAACTTTGGTGGAGACGTGGAGTCCATGTTAAACACAACATGATAATAAGACACATGACGTTTGTTGCTCAACATTGAGTATATAGAAGTTGGTTACTGAGGGGGAGGGCAATCATTTGTCCTTTTTTTGAATGACGGATGATATTAAAAAATCTAGCAAGGAACTAAGCACAATACAAGAATTACAAAAGAGTGGATAGAGCGTAAAAAGGGTTAAAATGTCACTCTATCTAGTTAATAGTAACTTTACCAAGCCTATTGCTAATCCGAGTGTAAGATTTTTGTCGTTTAGAATGAGACTTATTTGGAAGTTTAACCGCAAATGAGGAATTCTTTCTAAACCGCCATAGAACTCAAAGAGTGGATTGAACACGAGGAATCATTAGTCTAATCTACAACATAAAATTTTCCGCTCCTTTTGTTAGTTTTCTGTTTTGTTTTCTTTAAAGAACATTAAACTCTGATACGGGTACTACATGCACTAAACCGAACCGGCTTACTCTCCATTCGGTTCCATGTTTGAAGAATAAAGAGACCAAGTCTTTAGGAAGACTTCCACTATCTCCATTTGTTTCTCATGCACGTTTATTTCCGTGGATACTCTAATTACAAGTCTTATGCATTAGGAAGTGGTCCTTCTTCAACCCACGTTTACTTGTTTCTTCCATAAGTTTAGGATATGTATTTGTATTTCCCTTCCTATTTAAAGTGTAATTTGGTTTTATGGAATAGAAGAGAAAAAGTTGCACTAAGTCTAATATTGTATTAGTTAATCGTTAGTTAGTTTAGATGGAGAATAACCATCTTGAATTGGTTCCGATCAAACTCACATACCAAATTATAATAATACACATTCTCACGCGATAGCGACAACACAATCTCACAATCGTTTCTGGCAGGATTTAATTTTTCAAACCTCAACCTCTGGATTGAGGAAATAACTATCTCACGACCGCTAGGCCGAATACCATCTGTATACTTTGATTTTAGTTTAACGTATAGTTGTATCTGTTTTATTAACCAAAATCATACTTTTATGTTTTAACTATAACTCTTAAGATTGTCATAATTAGTAAAAAATTTAAATTTCTTTTCCTCAATATAACTAATTATATGTAGACACATAGTTCTGTCCGATGCATTGTACTTAATTATCTTATGCTTTGAAAAACAAACATTACTTGATTTAGAAGCTTAACCAGTGAAAAAGGGGGCATGAATCAAGGATATATTATGGAGATCAGTTGGAGGCCACTGTAGGTTAGCCTTTGGAGTGTCAGCCAGCCCTGTGTCTTGTTTCCATGTGTCTCATTTTCAGTTATTTCTTGGAATGATATATATTTTGTACTTATTGTACCTATCCATGTGATTTATGTTAATTTGGCCAGAGTTAATTACAAGCGGTGTCAAGCCACGGATAAGGATAAGAGGTAATGTTGTACTTGTTCTGATTGTACATTGTCATTATTGAAATACATTTGTTTTATTTTAATTCAAATGTACAATCAAATAAACACAATATTACCTCTCATGTTCAAATGAACATGAGATGATCCTTACCCGTGAAAGCAGTAACAATAACTTAACAATATTGTCAAATAAATTATTGAAGCTAAAATAGTTTGCAATAGACATAAGGTTAATTTCAACAAATGTATGTCTTAATTTATTGATCATATGTTGATTAGTCTATTAGTTTCAATTATATTTATTAGACATGTTATCAAAGTGTTAAACATTCTCACTCGTTCGGGAAACATTAATTTCTGTACAGTGTAATTAAGCCGAACAAATTAAGCTTGAAATCGTCCCATTAACAGCTATACGTGATTTTAGAATGGTGCAGTGGCCCTTGCAGACTCAAGGGGTAAGACCCTTTGCTTTACTATTATACTAAAATTAGTAACTTTCATATGGTTCGAAAGTAAATGCACATGCGTCTAGACGAAAACATATTCGAGAGGACCACTTTCTATTTGTATACACTAAGGAACAGTTAATAGATTGCGATCAGATTATGAGTTTGTTTCAACTTCACGTATCAGTAAACAAATGCGTTTACTTTTTATAATTAGATTAGATTCCGTAACGTATCTCTTGCAAGCACATTGTAACGTAGCCATTGGATTGCATGGCAACCAATGATTGTGTGCCATTTATACCTATGACATTGGTGTCATGTGGCGACGTATCATAAGCTAAGCTTTTTAGTAGATTAAAAATGTTGTGTATTACTTGGGCAAAAGACGAAACAAGAACACAATGGGAACCATGTGGGGGAGTTGTGGTCATGAATGTGAGAGCCATGTGAGAAAGACATGTTCATTGGTTGCTACCTTTTCAAACTACATGACTAATACTAGATTCGCATATTTTAATTTCGAAAGCACCGTTAATGAATTACTCTATTAATAGCGTGCGGATGACGCCATTTTAAAGGCAAAACATATGAAACGGCGTCGTTTTGTTGTATGCCATGTCGTTTTGTTGTTTAGGCCGTATCGTTTGGTGGTTTACTGTCCATTTTTGTTTTTGGGTTGTACGTGGGTTGTGCGATGTAACTTTGGTCCGTTTTCGTTATAAACTAGGCAGCTCACCAAGTTCTGCTGTCATTACAAACTAGGTGGAATCATGCGTATCTTCTTCAACACATATGTGTCTAAACTCTCAGTTTTGTTTGTTGTAGTCAGTTAACCTTAACATGCTAAAGACATAAGCCAATAAAACATTTGAAGGATAACAAATCTCAATCTGCATATTCCTTTAATATGTAATTTCATGTTCAATTATATTAAGAAGAATGCCTTGGTCATTCATTAAATTTTTAATTTTCCTCGTTCTTACTTTAGGTTCATTTGATTGTCTTCGTTCAACCAATGTTTTACACATCTCACTTTTCCAGCTCTTACACCATCACTGCTATTAAAACATGTTAGACTATGTGTAGTGGTAACAAATGCAACGCATGCATGACCACCTAGATGCATCGTTCCTTATTACACCCACCCCTCACGAAGTGTCGTTGTTTGTTTTTTGATGACACGATTGTGGTCACAACCAGGTTGTGGAGAAATAGTTGTGTGTGATTGTAAAGTATATTTGTTTTTAAGTAGGGTATTCTTTGGTGGAGAATGCAGTGGTCTTATTACACCTATTTTGTGATGTAGTCAATTGCGGAGAGAAGCTAATATGAGTCAGTGACGATGGGTTAACGTTAGTGAACGTTGTCACCGCTACATCTAGTATTATGTATTGTTGCTTAAAAAATAAAAAAGCTGTAAACTGTTAAAGTATTTATATATAAAATAAAATCACCATTTTATTGTCTAACAAGTACTCCCTCCGTTCCAAATTTATTGTCCACTATTGATTTTTTAGTCTTTCTTCTTTATCTTTGACCTTAAATATTTTTGTAGGTGTTATATAATATTTGATGCAAAATATATAAATGCATTGGGTTTTAAGTGTACTTTTAAATGGTATAATTTTTCATCAAGTATTATATAATAAAAAATATATATTTATGGTTAAAGTTGAACCAGTTTGACTTTGAAAATTCAAACTGGACAATAATTTTGGGACGGAGAGAGTAATCTTTTATATAATAAAACAAAACCCCTATTGGGAATTTTTCAGTTCAAAAAAATGGAACCATACCTTTTTTAGTAACAATTTTTTTATTAGGATTTTAATTATAATTTTTTATTATTAAAGATAATAATTTAAAAAGTTTAATCATATCATTAGTTGCNACACACACACACACACACACACACACACACACACACACCCTTAACCAAAAAATTATCATTCCCCTAACCAGTAACATGTCTAGCTGTCTTGATCTCGTGATTGCCTGTAACTCATATGTATCATCGGAAATGATGCTATCCCATTACCAGCGAGAGGTTGAGGAAGAAATTCATCACGCACAATAATTGATGAGTAGGTTCCAAAAGCTTTCTAATATGATCGGTATTAGGGGGGACCTGATTGCTGAGCTCCAAAACATAAGGGGTTCGAGAGTTGCAAGGTCCAATGTGAACAAGCTTAGGAGGATTCAGACAGCTGATATGCGAAAGATGAGGGGTTGATGAGGATGCTTAGGCAAACTAACGACAACATTGTTTCCAAGATTGAGTTTGCTGTGAGGCAAACATACATGTGAAAGGGTTGGTTGCTGGAGGCTGGGATTGTTTGTTTTGTTGTTTATGATGAATGCAGGTAGTAGGGGATGGGCACTTGTGGTTTCTTTTGTTCTTTTTGGTGTCCATGTTCATGAATGGAAGGGGTCGCGTTTGATCCTGATTTTCTTTATATACAGTGTTCGATTCATATCACAAAAACAAACATGAAAATGACAGAATTCTAACCATAAAACACAAACACAAACTTGGAAATGCTATTAATCGAAACATATAACACAAACACAAACATATTATGCATAAGAAACTGGATGCAATAACAAAGTATTGATAGGAGTGAAGCATCACTAAACATTAACCCATATGTAATACTTCAAGTTACATAATATCGTTCAGCATGTACCAAAAAGATGAACCCATCACAATTACCTCCATAACACCCTTTAGTGTATCCAAAACAGAGGTAATATATGTAATATTGATGACATCAAATAACGACATATTATTAGCATCATTTATCCTATGTTTATTGCTTGTTTTATAAAATTTTGTATGAGAGTTGGTACTTAATCATTTACTTTTGTTTAATCATCCGTAATATTAGAGCAATTGGAGAAAGTTATGGAAAAAGACGTGTTTTGGAGCAAAAATGAAGATATTGAAGAAAGCCTACTGATCAGACACTCAATACGGCGTATCAATGCTAATTAGAGACGCCGTATCCATATACTTAGAAGATTTCAAGACCTTGCCTGACTTTGATGAATACGGCGCATCCATCTTTGGAAATACGCCGTATATGAAACTTGGTCGATTTGAAGAACATGAGATATTTCAAGAATACGGCGTATCAGATTCTATGAATACGCCATATAGAAGCCCTAGCTATTTGAAGATCAAAACGGGATTACATTGAATACGGCGTATCGAATCCCTGAGATATGCCGTATATGAGCCTTGACCGAGAAACCAAGTGAATAACCGAAGCCAAATGAAGAAATAACGTTTACGTAACAACTTTAGAGGATGCTTCACTGTTTTGGTCATAAAATCTTCATCCGGACTCCGTTTTAGGTGATTCAACCGGCCACGCGAAGAGAAAAAGGAAATCTATCTGTTTCTGAAGGAAATTCGGTGCTTAGGATTTGTAGATGCGTCATATCTAGGTCGGAACAGCAGCAGTATAATTTTGGTAAAACTTAGAGGCTACTCTTGCTTAATCCTATAAATACCAAAGCCCTAGAACGACTTTGGCATCACTATTATCAGTTGGGGACAGCCCCAAATCGTCCCCAACACCCTCCTTGAAGATCCATTCATCCACGAAGAACATCTCGTAGCGTATTCATTTGTTTAATCATCCGGTTAGCGTGTAGTTTTCATTATGATTTCCATCTTTTATGCTATGATTCAAACATTGTATATTGTGTTAATACAAATAATGTCAAAAACGTTATTCGCATTATTCGATCTTCTTGTGTTTTGATAATCACAAAATATAAAGACATGTTACGTAAAATTACGGTTAATAAGTTTTTAACCAAGGAAACTCGTTACTTCCACGTATTGGATCGATATACTCTGACCAAACTAACTATGTAGCTTTTAAGGGTTTAGTAATCTTGGATAAATCCTAAACTACTAACAATGAAACACTGATATAACTCTGTTAAGTATGCGGAATCTACTTTAACAAAGCTAAGAAGAATAACTTTGAACTTCAACGATTATATTAAAACCAAAACCTTGAACCTGCTTATATTACAGATTCACTAACAACCCTAATCGTATTCGTATTCATATTCATACTTCTAATTCATATATCTCTAATGCCAACCTAGGGATCCTTTTATAGGCATAAGGAAAACCTTAGTCGGTTTACAATACTTGAACGACAAGTAAACTAATTCTAAACTAAGAACATTCTAGAATTACATAATAATCCTTAAACGTTTTACATGTTAGTCCTTTATCATAGCAGTCTTTTGATGAGCAGTACTTTGACTTTCTTTAATAAGCAGCACTTTGACTTTCTTTATAAGAGCAGTACTTTGATTTTCAGCAGCACTTTGACTTTATAACCCAACAATCCTCCCCTAACTTGAATTATACTTGCTTGATTTCAAGTTTCTTTGTCTTCCCCTTAATCCATGTCAAATTACTCCAGCATTTAACATCTTTATCTTCAAGGAATGATTATATCTGTCTTGTACTCACTGTGGTTATATTGTCATCATCAAAGTAATCTTTATCAGCAATCCTTATCAGCAACTATCAACAACAATCTTTACAGCTACTCAGCAACATATGGCAAAATGTACATCAGATCACAAAGTTTCATACTATTCTCATCACATCCAGGTGTGTAAACTCCTGTGAGAGGTGAATCATTGAAAAATAATGGATTTTGATGTCTCTTTACCAAAGCCATTAACTCTGGAATAGCCAATGTTTAGGTTTAAGAACCATGGTACATTGATAACCATATGATTTTTAACAAATCATCAGCTATCAACGGATTTGAATAGTCTTTACCAAGAGCCGTTTGCTTTTGGACTAGCTAGTTCTTTTAGTACAATCACTACCATGGTGAACTAATTACCATATAAATGGATTTTCCACAACCTTTACCACAAGCCATTATCTTGTGGGCTAGTCAACTCTTCACAATCACAGATATGGTGAGTTGAAAACCATACAATTTTTAGTAAATTGTCAACTAAAAACGGATTTGATAATCACATCAGAGCCGTACCCTCATGATGAGTCAAACTCTTTCTTGTTTGTTAAGCATGGTGAGTTGAATACCATTTGTTGTGTAGTACAAGTACTAACACCATGTGTTACTCAAAAACGTTTTGTTGCTGTTTATCCTGTGCTTCAAAAAGTATTTTGCACACTACAAAAATTGCTGTTTTTCATTAAAGAACTTTACTGGTTTTTATGCTACAAACAGTACTTTGATAAAGTACTGTTGGTCTAGCAGTACTTTGAATAAAAAACTTATTATTCAAAAAATATATATCAAAACCATACCAGTAATCATGCATCATCATCTGCCAAAGTTGTCCATTTGATGAATAACTCAATCACCATAAGTGCTGTGTCATTCTCATCTTCAACTTCCATACCATGTTCCAACATCCTGATCATAAGACTTTTTATGAGAGGATATCTTCTCTCTGCTAGCATATGAACCATGGTACCATCTTCTAATTCCAATACATGCACTCCTGCTGATTCAAAGAATCTCCAGCTTATAATTTCCCAATTATCTTGATTATTCCAGAGTGCATCCTTACTTGTTTCTTCAGTATCCCAGAGAGTTGAAAAATCACCCAGCAAAATTAAACCCACTCCTTTTGGTGGAATGTGTTAATAATAAGCCTGTACTTGTTGATGCAGATGAAGTAAGTCTTCTCTATCTATCAAATGTAGTATATCCCACAACAAGTTGAATGCTCTAAAACTTTCACCCTCTCTATGGAAAACAAGATAATCTCCATCTTCTTTTGATTCCACAACTTCCAATGCAGAAATCTTAGACTTTGTATCAGCAACTTCTTTTGACTTTGGATGCTCAAAATCAACAACTCTTAAATAATTCCTTAGCTCATCAACTGTATCTGTCCTTAATTCAATTGTATCTTTGAACTTCTTTGATGCCTGTTCTTTAGTTGTTGTTCTTTTTCTTTTATTTCTTGCATCCAACATCTGTTTTGCCTCATCAGTATCAAAACTAACAATGCTATCAACTTGCTTTTGGTAAGATTCTCTGACAGCATCATAAAAGTCTTTCACCTCTTGATACTTTATCTCTGTAAGCCTTTGTATCCATGACCGTTTAGATAACTCATCATTGCATACCTTTCTTTAGCAATGCCTTGTGATTTTCTTGGTCCAATAATTCTTTCTTTAACAATAGGCTTCTCTGATCTCTCCACTTCAGCATTCAATTCAGCTTGAAACTTTCTAGCAGCTTCTTCATTTTTAGCTTCCTCAAAAGCTCTTATCTGTGCTAAAGTGAACTCATTCCTCTTCTTTTTCTTTTCAACTAAAAGCCCTTTACCTTTATCTTTAGGATCGACCTCTTGAATAGGCTGAGAAGAAGATTGTAAGACTTGAGATTGTTCAACTCTAGGAATAGTAATACCTCTAGGTATTGACATGTTGAGCAACATATTAGCAATGGTCTCATCATCACTATCACTATGTTCCTCTTGCTGAATTGGATTTGAAGTACCAACTTCTTCATGTATAACATTTGAAGGTCCAGCTTCTTCATCAAAATCTAAGGTTCTTGGTGTAATAAGATTCTGCCTAAAAGTACCTTGTGGAGCAGTATCTTGAACACCAGTACTTTGAGCATCAATACTTTGAATATTAACTTGCTCAACTTGGTCAGCTTCTTTCTTTGAATCTTCATGACTTTCAGCATTAGGATCTTCATTCAAATTCTCATAAAGTTCAGCATCTAAATCCTTATGAATTTCAGCATCTGGATCTTGATTAAGTTCAGCATCTTCATTCAGATTTTCATTTTCCAAATTCCTCCCCAATGTGAATGAAGAATGCTTCCTAAGCCTCCTTTTCTTAGACTTAGAAACCTTCTTAGGTTTCTGAACACTCTTCTTCTGTGATTTCACCCACAATCTGTGATGTTGAACTAGTGGCCATACAAAGCTCTTCAATCTCTTGAACTTATTCTTCAATTTCAACATTGCTGCAGCTTGATCATCATAAGCTTTCTTCAACCTCTTCAACTCCCTGGTTAAAGCATAGTTATTCAACACTCCCTTATGAGCTATTGCCTCCTCATCAGCCATTACTCCCTCATCTCCTCCAGATGTTTGAGACCCATCTGTGGAAGTATAATCATTGGGAGTAGGTGGTTGATTCTCACCATGGTCTAAATCATCATTGGCAGCACCTTGCAAAGAAGTAGTTCTTTCTTTTGAAGCAGCATGTTGAGAAGATTCATGAACTGGTGATGATGCAGTATGTTGAGAAACATCCCGTTATTTTGGCATGTATCCCTTCCATAACAAAGTATTTGACCTTTACCCCGTATTTTTGACCGTTGGAACAGTACTTTTCCACGTAACAGTACTTTCCATGTCAGTAGTACTCTTCAAAGCAGTACTTTTCCCCAAAGCAGTACTTTCAATGAAAATTGCAAGCAGTACTTTCCCATTATCTTTACCACAAATAGATACATCATCAATAACATTGTATTGCCTCCCCTCAAACAATGCATAGGACTAAAAGAAGTCCTCCCCTCAAACGTAGCTTAATAATTAATCATACCAATACTTACCACCAAATGTTTGAATCTTGAAACATCAAATCCTTTGGTAAGTAAATCAGCTACATTGTCATCTGTGTGAACCTTGACAACATTAATGAGCCTATGCTCATAACAATCACGAATAAAATGATGCCTAATCTGAATATGCTTGGTCTTGGAATGATAGA
>LBNU01032778.1:162545-200789 GCA_014162995.1 Artemisia annua
GTGTGTGTGTGTGGAAACCTAGGCGTAGGGATTTGGGAAACGCCTAGGGTTTAGTTGTTTAGTTGGTTAGTCAGCCTCAAGGTCGTTCTACCTTGATCAAGTAGGATTGGGGCTGTAAATTATTAAGTGTTAGAGATTATGAATGTAAAACCTTGTTCATAATAATGATTGATTCTATGTTTGAATATTCCGCCTTCATTATTATGTGTTCCTAGATATAATATTAGACCTCGTCTAAGAGCTACAACGATCTTCACAGAAGACGGCGAAGCAAAAGAGACTCGAGGATGTGTCAGGAGTTGCTTTACAAATGCAACGAGAGCTACTGTGGTTCCAGGTACGTATATTTAATCCACTTCATGATTTTGGGAATCTTGACTAATTATTAATTTATCTTTCAGGATTAGTATAACTGTACGTATAACTATAAGGTGTCTATAACTATTTTAGCTTGTTTGTATTGCAGGAAGTAAGTAAAATGATCCCTCCTTCATATAAAGAACGGAAGAACGATGATGATCTGATTCCGCATGAGCTGTTCACCAAGGAACACAAAGAACTAGTGACACAAGGAGAGATATGGATGAAAGGAACCGCCAATCAATGTATGGTTGTCGCAGCCCTTATTGCAACCATAGTATTTGCTGCAGCTTTTACGGTTCCTGGTGGATATAATCAAGACAATGGTATCCCTATGTTCTATTCAAAAGCAACATTTGTGGTTTTTGTTGTGGCAGATGCCATTTCTCTATTTGCATCTTCAGCTTCAATCCTCATCTTCTTATCTATCCTCACGTCTCGCTATGCCGAACGTGATTTCTTGGAATCAATACCCAACAAGCTCATGGCAGGCCTAACAACTCTTTTCATATCAATAGCAACCATGACATTGGCTTTTGGTGTCAGCTTTTTTGTTCTTTACCAGAAGGGCTTTTTATGGATTCCAATCCTTATTGGCGTATTTGCTCTCTTGCCAGTCATCCTATATCTGTGTTTGCAATATGGTCTGTTTTTCGATATAATTCAGTCTACATATGGTTCAAGATACCTCTTTAAGCCCAAAGTACATGTTCTTTACTATGAAAACCCCAAGGTCTAACCATTTTGTTTTCCGATTGTAATGGGTTTAACATTAAGCTGTGCTTTGTAATCTGGTTGTAAACTGCCTTTTATTTAATATGTAATTTTCCAAATTGAGATAAATATGTTTTGCTAGCATTGTTGTTTTTCATGTTCCGAGATGTTGAACTTACAAAACGTAAGGCTTCGGGCCTTCCATTGAGCTGTTTACCCGATATACTGTGTGGCCCACATTTGAGCAAATTTCTTCAAAATGCATAATACTTGCATAAATGTTACTTCTTCCGTGTACCAAACAAATTTTTTTTCTTTATATGGGTACTAAACTTTCATTTTTTTGTCTTTTTGATGTACTTTGTTATGTTTTTGCCCCTCAAATTATTAAAAATACAGGGGCAAAAATGTCACAAAGTACATCAAAAAGACTAAAAAAAAATGAAAGTTGAGTACCCATATAAATAGGGAAAATTTTGTTCAATACACGAAAGTAACATTTGTGGCAAGTATAGTACATTAATAGGTATTTTGCCCCCCACATTTATATTTTGTGGTTCTATCATTGCTTTTTTCGAGCAATGCTATAACCACAAAAACAAATCCACAAAAAACACCACAAAAGGATGTGTCATTTTATAATTGGCTTATAAATGGAAAGAGAGAGAAACTAAAAACTATTACACGAACCATGAAGTGAAACATCCTTTTGTGAATGTTTTTGTGGATATATTTTTGTGGTTCTATCATTGCTTTTTCCGGATACCCTTATGCTAAAGCCTAGAGATATTCCAGAGATTAGCACGAATCCGGAACCGGAGCTGATGGACCCGAGAACGAAATTTTGCAAACCAAGAACCAAACCGAATATTGTTTTCAGTTACGGTTCTGGTCTTTGTTCCGGTGCTTCAGGTATAACTCGATTAGGAACCGATTTTTTTAGAAAAAAAAATAAATTGTCTTAAGCACTAATATATCAAGCCAAAAAAAGCTCAAAATATTCAAAAAAAAATTAAGCATTTGCAACAATATGCGTCTAACTCAGAAAGGTTTAACAACTAAAGCGAATGATACCATTGCTATTTTTTATGCTCACAAAGTCACAACTCACAAACCAATGGAAGGCCCGAAGCCATTGGGCTGTTTACTTATTATACTGTTTGGACCAATTTTAACCTAGAGTTTTGGATAGGATAGGACAGGGGTGGCAATTTTTGACAAGATACAATAAACGACACAAAATCAACACGAAGTTAAATAGCTTTAGGTTGAGGATAAATAATTTTGGTTCAAAAACAGGTCAACTTGTCAGACCCATTTAATAAACGGGTCACGTTAAGGTTAAGTAAGTATTAAACAGGTAAACCCATGAACTCGTTTAAATATATAAACCTCTAAAAAATAAAATATATAATTTAGTTTTTATTTTGGATTTGAATTAAATGTATTTTGCTATGTACTTAATATAAGTAAAATATAAATGAATTATGATTATAACTTAAATACATTGAAATTGACGTATAATCATTTTTTAATTTTCAATTTGCTTCAATGTCATACTTCAACAACATTAAATCCAAAAATTAACTCAGCCCGAATCTTACGAAGAGTACCAAGATACCAAAGATCCAAGATATCATAGGATTCTCAAACTTTTAAGTCATCATCGATCTAAGTCAAACATAACAGGAAGCAAATATTCAACCAACAACAACTTATCGCTATCTCATCTCCGAACAACAAAGAACTTTATTAAAAAGATTCAAAAGAGATTTAGGGTGTGTTTTATTTCAACATATTACATATCCTTAAAAATCTCACAACAACCCATCATCGATATCCATGAAGCAGGTGTGGGTGAGCCAATGATGAGTGAAATACAAGTTGAAAGAGGAAAGTCTAAAGTAGATGAACTAACGAAGAAACCAACGGTTTGAAAAGCCCGAGGCTACTTCACAGGTTCAATTTACTACGGAGTTCTCAAGTCACGTAATGGATGAATTATATGGTAAAATTTTGATGGATGCTCGAATCAGAGACGTTTACGATCATGAGCTTGTTAAGAAGACCATCAAATCCACAGCTCCTGTAGAAGCTCATCCGCTACTCAAATTCCCTAAACCTTCAACGTACGAGAACTTCGACTTACATTATCTGGTGTCTGGACACGACAAACATCGTACTTCAACTTCCACAAGTCTAATGTTTGAGGAATGGGGTGATGAATTCCTGGAGGAAGGTATTTATAGGGAAAAGTACATCATTTCTGAGATCGACCAACAAGAATACAAGGTGGAAGCATAGATGAGAATAACGGGATGAATGAGGCAGCTCAACAGTTTTTTATAAGCAGATATAGAGATGCAGCTCCTCGTCACAAGGTTTTCACAAGACACCGGATTATTCATTATGTGTATGTCTTCTCAGACCAGTTCAGAACTGATGGCTTCATCAACTTTGCGGTAAGAAGAGACAACAACCTTGATTATGTCTTCCGTGAAGCTAATTTTCACAACCTCCATCCTCAAGATATTAAAGACATGTAACTCTCTAACATAAGCTATATTTATGACCATGGGAATGAAGATGACATCAAAGATTCCCTAAAAATCTTTATTAGGTCACAATTAGCTTTGGTGCATGTTGAAGACTTCCAAATGTGAGTTGAAAGTCTACAAAGAAAAGTCAATCTCTCACCTCCAATGATAACCTTTCTTGGAATTGATGAACACGAGCCTTAGACATGCATTCAGAGTCCACTGTTCGAGCTCGATATTATTATGAAAAAAAAATGCATCAGGAGTAAAGAGGTTGATGATATCAAACGAGATTCCTAAGTTCAGCTCAGGTACATTTAAATGGCTTCATAAAGGAATAAGTGATTTGTTAGACCAAGATCTCCAAGGGACAAGTACCAGATTAGATGATGATCAAAGAGTGAGGCTTAGATTACTTGCTCAGTATGTGGAAGAATGACTCATGCTTCGAAGAATATGGATATTCATGAAAAAATGCGTAGGATACCAAAGATGAAGTCTACATGAAGCCAAAAAAATAGAAGACCTGCATGATCTACCCTTAGGGGGAGATTGTTGGAATACAAAAAGTGTAAATCATTAGTGCAGGGACTTCTATTTATATTTTGTAATAGTATAAGGTATATTGTGTAACATTGTGTGGCTTGCGACAGCATTATACTACCGCAACACTTGTATAGTTGCGATAGGATACTTGAATATGTATGGGTATAAATACCCCCTACCTCATGAGTTATGAGGTGTGTGTTTCTTTCTTATCTATGCGAGACTCTTTCTTATTTCTCTCGTTTTTCTCTCTAAGTTAAAGTGTCCACACCCACTTTATCTCACTAAGATTACTAGAGTAGACGTGATATTATTAGAACAATATGTTGGGAATTATAGAAGTTCCTTCTGAAGAATACTGCTGACAGGTTCCTGCGGATAGCCATAGTGGTTACTGCTGATAGACGAGTTCCTGCTGACGGCATGTTTCTACGGATTTAGTTCATCCGTAGTATTAGAGTGATATAGAACGGATAGACTTTGTTTATTTTAAGACAAGATATGTAGAATATCTTTTATAGTTTTATGTTTATTCGTTTCTTGTAAGAAGGTTTAGGGTTCCTTGTAGTATAAAAGGAACTCACGGTTATGCATTATGTACGACTTTGAAAAACAATCTTTAGTGATAAATAAAGATCCATAGAGGATCAAAGCATTGTTAGTTATTCGTGTTATTCTTACTTGTGTTTATATTCCGCATAGATACAAGTTAATACAGAGATTCTCTATATAGTGTGTTTGTGATTACATTAGCATACTATCGATCCACAGGCTCAAAGATCTATCAAGGAGTAGATCCTACAAGTGGTATCAGAGCCTCGGGAGGGTCTCTATGAAAGAAAAACAACTTCTCTTAAAATCTCCATAACCCTTACACCATATCGGATAATGAATTTGACTCACATGTTTCTCAAAACAAATCTTCGACAGCATCTGTTCAATAGTTCAACCTGACTAGCAACAATGCAAAGTTTCCCTATCTGAAGAAAGATGAGTACGACTTATGGGCCATGAAGATGGAAAACTGGATCATTAGCAGTGATGTTCATCTCTGGAATGTGATCAAGAATGGCAATGGCCCACGAAGAACTGCAAGAGACGATAATGGTCAAATCATCTATGTTGAACCTGCAACTGCTGATGAAGCAATTGCTCTTCAAACAGAGACAAAGGCAAGAACCATCTTGCTTCAGTCTCTCCCAGATGATCACATGGGAGATTTTCATCTTATTGATGATGCTAAGCTGCTCTGGAGGGCCATTAAAACCAGATTTGGTGGCAATGATGAGTCTAGAAAGATGAGGAAGTCTATGCTTAAACAGGAGCTCCAAGACTTCAAATTTCTGAAGAGGAAGGCATTCACAAAGGGTATGACAGGTTTNACCATCTTGCTTCAGTCTCTCCCAGATGATCACATGGGAGATTTTCATCTTATTGATGATGCTAAGCTGCTCTGGAGGGCCATTAAAACCAGATTTGGTGGCAATGATGAGTCTAGAAAGATGAGGAAGTCTATGCTTAAACAGGAGCTCCAAGACTTCAAATTTCTGAAGAGGAAGGCATTCACAAAGGGTATGACAGGTTTGTAAAGATCTTGAGTCAGCTCAATCAGCTTCAAGCTAAGCCTGATACTAAAGATTGCAACTCCAAATTTTTAAGAGCTCTGCCCCAGTCCTGGTCTCAAGTCAGCCTTACTCTTAAGGCTAGAGGTGGTCTTGAGTTCATGTCTTTTGATGATCTTTACAATAGACTCAGATCCCTTGAACTTGACATCAAGGGGTACTCATCAGCAGGAACAACTTATTCATCTGCTCCCTCCCATACAGCATTAGTTAGTGCTACTTCAAGCAATAACAAATTAACCTATGTTGAAAGTCCAAGTGCTTCATCAACATCATCTACATACACCACCACTAGAACAAAGAGTAAATCAACATCTAGTGATGTATTAGTAGATGTGCTCCAATCTTTTGTTGTTGATTGTGAACCTCAGCAGGAACTAGCTTATGAAGATTTTGAGCAAGTTGATCCATTGGACATGGAGGAGATGAATCTAAAGTGGCAGGTGGCCATGCTTTCTCTCAACATCAAAAGATTTGAGAAGAAGGCTGGGAGGAAGTTCAACTTCAGAGGCAGAGATGCAGCTACGTTCGATAGGAAGAAGATTAAGTGTTACTCTTGTGGCAAGATGGGTCATTTTGCTAGAGAATGCACTGAGAAGCAGGATGATGACAGTGCTAGATACTCTGCATATAAGAAGACTGAATTGGAAGCTGAGCCATCTAAGGCACTGGTGTCTGTTGATTCCTGTATTAATTGGATTGAGCATGATTCTCCTGCAAGGGAAAGTGAAGCTGGACTGCTAGCTATGTCAGAAGAATTTGCACTGATGGGGTTCCCATCTCAGGTACAAACTTGTGTTTTTGGTTGTGATAGTAAATATGCTACCCTTAAGGAACAGTTTGATGACATACAAGCTAAATATAAAGATTACTTTATTCAGGTACAAACCTATAAAGGTGGAATTAAAACTTTAGAAAAACAAAAGGTTTGGTACCAAAATCAGCAGGTAGCATATGATGAGAAAATAAGGGTGTTAGAAATAGATTTGAAATATACTAAAAATGAGTTAAAATATTGTGAAAAAGAAAAAGCAACAGTAGAGTTAGAAAAACAAGAATTACAGGATAAGTTTGATAAAGAGGTAGCAGGGCGTACGAAGTGGCAACAAGGGGCTACACATCTTGAAAAGTTAATTGATAGTTGTCAATCTGTAAAAGCTAGAAAAGCATTAGGGTATGGCAAATATTTAGGACCAGATGAAGTATATGACCCTCATGAATCTAGTGTTTTTGACCCTGAACCTCCTGAACGATATCAAACCCCTGTCAAATTTGTTAAAGAGGGAGACATACATTGTGTACCCTCAACAGTTACAGGCACTTTTAGGCCAACCTCAGACCAGCTAGACTTTGTTGAATCACACTTAGAAACTGGCAACAAGTAGTCTGACTTACCTGCCTCTGGCAATGACTCTAATGAATGTGACAAGATTTCTGAAGACCATTCCAGTGGCTATGCCAGTTGTGATTCAAGTCCCAAGCCCTCACCANCAGGCACTTTTAGGCCAACCTCAGACCAGCTAGACTTTGTTGAATCACACTTAGAAACTGGCAACAAGTAGTCTGACTTACCTGCCTCTGGCAATGACTCTAATGAATGTGACAAGATTTCTGAAGACCATTCCAGTGGCTATGCCAGTTGTGATTCAAGTCCCAAGCCCTCACCAACCACTTCACCCAAGTCTTCATATAAGTCTACTGACTTTGCACCAAGAGTTGCTGTTGATGAATCAAGTTCAAAGACAGCTTCTTTTGGAAATTTATCTTTTCATTATGTTAAAAACAATCCTTTGAGTTCTGTTACCAACAATTCAGTTTATAATTTTGGTTGTGATAAGTTTGTTTGTAATAAGACATCTAGGGCTGTAAACGAACCGGACGAACACGAACGGAGCTCTGTTCATGTTCGTTCATTTAATTTTAACCGGACAACTAAACGGACACGGACGCTTAAACGGACGAATTTTCTTGTTCATGTTCGTTTATTAAGAAAATGAGTTGTTCATGTTCGTTTATGTCCGTTCATTAAGACACTAAACGAACGCTAAACGAACATAAACGATCGAACATAAATGAAAATAGACAAAAAAACATAAAATTTATTGAATTCTTCACAATATATTGTTTTAAAGTGTTGGTTTTTAAACAAACCAATTTTTAAAATTTTAAAATTAAAAGATATGATATATGAACATAAATAGATAAATAAACATAAATGAACTTTAACGAACGCATAATCGGACGTTCACGAACATAAGTNTTTTCTTGTTCATGTTCGTTTATTAAGAAAATGAGTTGTTCATGTTCGTTTATGTCCGTTCATTAAGACACTAAACGAACGCTAAACGAACATAAACGATCGAACATAAATGAAAATAGACAAAAAAACATAAAATTTATTGAATTCTTCACAATATATTGTTTTAAAGTGTTGGTTTTTAAACAAACCAATTTTTAAAATTTTAAAATTAAAAGATATGATATATGAACATAAATAGATAAATAAACATAAATGAACTTTAACGAACGCATAATCGGACGTTCACGAACATAAGTGAACGGACGAGACATTTGTTCATGTTCGTTCATTTAACTAAACGAACGTAAAATATTGTTCATGTTCGTTCATTTAATAAACGAACGAACATAAACGAACTTTTTACCGAACGGTTCATGAAATGTTCACTGAACGTTCAGTTCGTTTACAGCCCTAAGGTACTGCTATGTATAATTCAAGATCGCTTCAAATTTATGGGACTAAGTTTATTATTGGCTGAGAAGGTCTTTTGCATACTACTTCCGAAGTATATTACGAAGTAATATTATTTAATACTCAATTGGCGTTAAATACATATCACGTGGAGATTGCAAAAGTTCATTAATTGATCACTGCAACATAAAAAAAAAGGAGTGATGAATTGACTTGTCGTTTGTTGCAACAAAGATCAATGGTTATTGGTGTGTTAATTGCTACAAGGTACTATTTCTGTAAAGTACTGCTTGCATTCTCTCCAACAAGGTACTGCTATGTATTCAAAGTACTGCTGTTGTTTATCTCAAAGTACTGCCCGTATCTCTCAAGGTACTGCTCGAGTATTTTTCAAAGTACTGTTGTTCGTTATCAAAGTACTGCTGCTCGTATATTACAAGGTACTGTTCCAAAAGTACTGTTAGACTAAAGTACTGCTGTTCTTTCCAAAGTACTGCTTGCCGAATGCAAGGTACTGCTGCTCGTTTGAAAGTACTGTTGCGTGTCTCATTGCAAAGTACTGCTACAAGATAATTTATGGAGAAGAGTAAAGAGCTTTATGGTTTAATATAGATGCATGGTTTACGAGCAGTAAGGGGAATTATCTATGAGTTTGATTGGTTTTGGATTACACACACAGAAGGTTATTTGGTACACACACACAGGAAGAAGTTTTTGTTCTTAAAGGTTTTAAAAGGCTCGTATTTGGTTCTTATGGATTAATTGATTAAGAAGAAGGTTGAATATCATTTATTTGATGTTGTAGTTGAGTTTCACAGGTTTGTGTTCTTATCATATAGCTTGATGAATCTAACAATGTGTGATTTTTCTTATGATGCTCTATGCACACATTGGCTATCACCTAAAGGAGTTACATTGTAGTGCTCAGTGTCTCATATTAGTTGAGGATTTTGTCAAGGGATTGCGGTCTACTTATATTTATGGTTTCGTATAAGTATGGAGTTCCGTGGATAGTACAAGACATAAGACACAAGTTTGGGTTATTCAACTTCTTCATCAAGTTCGTTATATTTGGTTTTCTTCATCAGTGATCATTACAAGGAGCCTACAGAATTAAAGATTCAAGAGATGGTAAACATATTGGTTTCAGGGGAAGCTTATTGATTAAATGTTCAACCATCTACATGCACCACTCAAGGGGAAGTTGTTGATTCTTACTATTGTTGATTAGTATTACTACTGATGGTTTAGATTTCTATTGTTTCAAGTTCATTTTTAGTTGCGGAAAACTTCATGGAGGGTAATTTGAGACATTGGAAGGATGAATTGGATGTGTGGTATTAGTTCGTGGTGGTAAAGATCATATTTTATACGTTCTCTATTTGTTGATAACAAAAAGGGGAAGATATTTAGGAGTGGCATAGCATTGCTTAAAGGAAAGACAAAGATTGTTTCATTCATGGCGAGATTTAATTATCTCAATTTCTCTACTTCGTTTAGGGAAGTTCGTACAAGAAGGTATTTGTTTTGTTACCATCAAATAGGGGAATGGGTATTATAGATTTGATGATACAAAACAAGAAGAATGAAACATGAAGGACTTGAAGTGACAAGAAGGGAAACTACAAAAAGATGGAGGATTTGGAAGATTCTAGAAGAATATTTAGTTTCCTAATTATATTAGAATTATCTTTCTTGTAAACCCTAATCCTCTAGTATATAAAGAGGACATGGGTCATTAGTTTAATAGTACGTACAAGATGTAAACACCAAAGGTGTGTGTGTGTGGGAACCTAGGCGTAGGGATTTGAGAAAACGCCTAGGGTTTAGTTAGAGTTAGTTGTTTGTTAGCCTCAAGAATCATAGATTCCTGTTACGATTCTTTGATGTAACTGTATTATCTTGATCAAATAATATTGGGGCTATGGAGAATGTTTAGTAAAACCTTGTTTATGATATTGTTCTTATTCCGCTAAGTTATTAATCTTATGAACGTTATCATTCCTAGATATAGATAATATTAGACCTAGTCTAAGAGCTACAACGATCTTATCAAAAACCATCAACAAACGGGCTAAAAATGGTTTGGTCCAAGGGCTTCCTTCCAAAGTCTTCACCAATGAACACAATTATGTTGCCTTCAACAAAGGAAAGCAACACAAAGCCTCCTACAAAGCCATTACTGCAGTGAGCACAATTTCAGAACCTCTCCAGTTGCTTCATATGGATCTTTTTGGTCCAACTTCTGTAAGGAGCATTGATCACAAGTACTTTTCTCTAGTAGTTACTGATCACTATATCAGGTTTAGTTGGGTATTCTTTTTGGGAACTAAAGATGAAACTTTTCAAATCCTTAAAGAATTTATAACTCTTATTGAAAACCAGCTAAACAAACAGTTAAAGGTATAAGGTGTGACAATGGTACAGAGTTTAAGAATGCTAAACTAATTGAACTCTGTGGGTCTAAAGGAATAAAAAGGGACTATAGTAATGCCAGAACCCCACAACAAAATGGGGTTGCTGAAAGAAAGAATAGAACCTTGATAGAGGCAGCTAGATCTATGCTTGCTGATTCTAAACTACCCACAATGTTCTGGACTGAAGCAGTAAGCACTGCTTGCTATGTCCTGAACAGGGTAATGATTACTAGACCTCAAAACAAGACACCTTATGAACTGCTGACTGAGAAAGTTCATGTCATAAGTTATTTTAAGCCTTTTGGATGCCATGTCACAATTTTAAATACCAGTGATCACTTAAGAAAGCTTGATGAGAAAGCTGAAGAGGGGTATATAATTGGCTATTCAGCTCATAGTAAGGCTTATAGGGTTTATAATCTGTCTGCTAAGAAGGTAGAATAAACATTGAACCTAAGATTTCTTGAAGATAAACCTAATGTTCAAGGGCAAGGTTATGAGTGGTACTTTGATCTTGACTATTTGACTGACCATTTAGGTTATACTAGATTCAAAGATAATCAATCTGCAGGTTCACCAGAGTCACCCACTAACATTGCAGGTTCCATGGATGGTGACTCTGATTCTGACTCTGACTCTGAGTTGGTGTGACAACTGGCAAATTAGGGAGCTATTTTAAAAATCCACATTACTTTGAAATTTAACGATATGAAATGTTTGGAATTTATTTCCATTGAATTATGTCTATTTTGAATTTGTGACTTGATTATGTGAATTTTATTGGAGTTTTATTCGTATCGTGGATTTTATATGAGATATATGTTGTGAATATTATTTATTTCGTCTATTAGGCACTACGTTGACTTCGGCACTAGGAATCCTAATAATTTGGAAATTTTGTTAACGGTTATGTTTTTATATTTAAGGAACGTGTTTGTGATAATTATTCGTGGAAAAATGATTTTAAAAATGATAGTGCGTGAGTAAACGCGTGTTGAGGAATTTTGAAAATGAGTTTGAGCTTGGGATGAGGGTGTCGGGTTACTTTGAAAAGTTTACGAGAATGGTCCTTGTGTTTTACGACTAGCCGCCCCCTCCCATTATTATTATTATTATTATTATTATTATTATTATTATTATTATTATTATTATTATTATTATTATTATTATTATTATTATTATTATTATTATTATTATTATTATTATTATTATTATTATTATTATTATTATTATTATTATTATTATTATTATTATTATTATTATTATTATTATTATTATTATTATTATTATTATTATTATTATTATTATTATTATTATTATTATTATTATTATTATTATTATTATTATTATTATTATTATTATTATTTTATACTATTATTATTATTATTATTATTTTTTTTATTATTATTATTATTATTATTATTATTATTATTATTATTATTATTATTATTATTATTATTATTATTATTATTATTATTATTATTATTATTATTATATTTTTTTTATACATATTTGGTCTTTGTGGTCTTGGTCGGTTCACACACAAACAAAACAAATACACCCTTGTCTCTCTCTCTCATCTTCATCACCAACATATCAAACCCTAGCCACCATAACTTCTGGCCTCTACTGCCGTCACACCGTCGGCCACCACCATACACGACCACCATTTTCCAACTCCCCATCAATAGATCTATTAGATCCACAACAACACGCGCCCTAAAACTTTTGTTTTAACCTCGTGTTCACTTGTACGTGCCTCATTTCTTGTGTTCTAGCCTCCTCGTGTTCTTTTCTCGTTAGTATCTAAGGTAAGGACGAGTCACATGAGATTGTGACTCGGGTTGGGTAGAAAACGTGACCAAGGGTCACGGAGTTATAGTTTTACACGGGTTTTGGGATTTAAAATAAAAGAAAATGTATTTTGTTAATAAAAACGTGATTTACAATAAGTTTGGTATCCGGGTTTGTGAGTTTTTGTGGGTGTCGAGAGGAAACCGAGAGCATAAGCTCTAGGCTTGCACTATTTTCGAGCTTATGAGATTTTATTGATGGTTTTGTTTGAGTCTTTGTTTCAAGAAATGATTTTTGTTGTTGTTCTTGTGGTGTCGCGACCCTCCGTTTGGATTGATTGTGTGCTCGGTTGAACCTAACCGAGGCCCTCATGGTCTCGGGGTTGGGTTTTGAGGCTCGTGAAACTAAGCCGAGACCCAAGTGGGTCTCTCGGCTCGAGTTCGGCTTGTTAATGGACTCGAGGTTTATGGTTCTTGAGGTTCTAAATTGTTATTATTTGTTGTGATGTTCTTGTTGCTAATATTGTTGTTGTTGTTTTTGTTTGTGGCCGAAGGAGTAATAAGGAGGCCGAGACCCTCGTGGTCTCGGCAATGGTTTTGATACGGCAATTAGATTGACGGAGATAGGTTAGATGGGTACCGTAGTCGGACCCGGATGTTGTAGATTGTTGAGTGGATTGATTTGGATTTGTTGACGGGGATTATCTTGATTCATGATGATATATATTATTGGATTTGTGATCCTTGAGCGACGTCGAGGTAACCTTGACTTTCTAGTCAATGGTTGATTTCGACAACCACCTTAACATTTGGATTTGGACAATGAGCCGAGAAGTGATGACTCGGACATGTGACTCGTATTTTATAACTCAAATCGAATATAAAACTCGTAATAACTTATATATCGATATAAGCATTCAATTATATATAAACGTGTAAACGTGTATATATAAAAGGATGAATATATAATAAATAAGCAATCACGAGTACTAAAAATAATAACGTTAACGAAACATATTAGACTATTAATATAGTATAATATCGTCGAAAAACCTTATTATAATCATGTTTATATAAACGGAATAATGAAGGTAAAGTGGATTGTTGTACGAAATATAACGAGCTTTTGGGAAATAAAAATGAGACTTTGCGAGTTATAAGATATTCGAGGGCACTTAAATCCAAGTTTGACCACTTTACTATTCGTTGACTATTTATGCTAGTCACGGATATATAGCGCTAACACACCCAATCTAAATAACTATTTAACTTATTTAGTCGACGGATTAAATAAGATCTATTTAGTTATATCGAAGGGGTTTGTTATCGGATATTATATCCTACGACGCCTTAGGACGTGGTAGGAGTTTGAGGTAATAAGTTAATAAATATATTGTGAGGTTTACCGAATTGACGAATTCGATAAGTTTTGACGATCTATTTATAACACTTATTAAACTCTAAAGCTTACCATGTAGTGCGCTATGTGTTATGTGATTTAGGTGTGGTATGGTTTGGAATAATAAGTTAAGTAAATATGTTGTGGAGGATTATCGGGTTGACAAACTCGATAAACGTCGACAATCTATTTAAGGTACTTATTAAGCTACGGCTAGACCATAGATCGTTATTGTTTGTTTATGTTGATGGTATGTTTGTTGAGTCGACACACACACATGCACGGATACCAAACACTAAAACGAATACAAGAAACGGATTTTTAAAAGTAAAATGGAATACGTTCGGGATTAGGAATATTTGATTTTGAGGATATATTTCTAAAATGAGTTTACCTTATTAGGAAGTGTCGAGTCCGTAGTTGCCGTCGTTTGAGTAGTTTTACTTCTTGCTTCTATCGTTTCTGAGCTATTATCTGGACTGAGGTGAGTTATAGCCCCACTTTTACTCTTGAATATTATTTTTGTAAACTTGGGGGTGAGAAAACGTGCAAATTGTTTTATGTGGACTATTTGTGATGTTTGAATTTAAAACTTGCTATGCCTATAGACTATGTTGATTTTGTAGAGCATGTCGTATTCTTACGAATGCTGGGCATGTCGCATCCTTGCGAGTGCTATTATGTTGATTTTGTAGAGCATGTCATATTCTTACGAATGTTGGGCATGTCGCATCCTTGCGAGTGCTATTATGATGNAAAACGTGCAAATTGTTTTATGTGGACTATTTGTGATGTTTGAATTTAAAACTTGCTATGCCTATAGACTATGTTGATTTTGTAGAGCATGTCGTATTCTTACGAATGCTGGGCATGTCGCATCCTTGCGAGTGCTATTATGTTGATTTTGTAGAGCATGTCATATTCTTACGAATGTTGGGCATGTCGCATCCTTGCGAGTGCTATTATGATGTATTGTAGAGCATGTCGTATTCTTACGAATGCTGGGCATATCGCATTCTTGCGGATGCTATTCTTTGAGATTGCGAGATTGAGCTATAGTGTGCACCTATAGGGCTTTGAATTGCGGATTTGAGAACTAGTCTAGCATAGAAAGGGTTTTTGCGTATAAGTCCACTATTGCTTTTTTGAATTAAACCTATGATCTCACCAGCGTAAGCTGACTTTTAGCGCGTTTTTCTCAGGTAATTAAGTGATGCTTGGAAATGCTTGTTTGGAGGGCTTGGCAAGGCGTTTTTGTTAAAGGATCTATTTTAAACTCTGATATTATGTGTGGACCTATGTTTAAACTTATGTTTTGGGCCTTACTTTGGATATTTGGGATGAATGTAAATTTTAAAAACCTTGAATGGTTCTATTTTATATTATGTTTACATTATCTCGTTCTTTATAACTTGCGATGCATATTAATCCCGTAGCACCTCGAAAGCTTGAATAGTCTTCCGCTGTACCAAATTTTGGGGGTGTTACACAGTGGCGAAGCTAGAATATTTTCAGTGGGGGGTCGGGATCTAAATTTTTTTTTTTCTAACGCTATTTTTCAGGTAATATGTTTGGGACGGTGATTCGATTCGGGTTGGGTCAAAAATTAAATACTATTATTATAAAAAAAAAAAGGTTTCAACTACAAGACAAAGTATAAATCTGTCCCATACTAAACCATTTCACACACATTCTATAAAAAAACCAATAACCTAATTGAAAAAGAAATTATTAAAAATAAGTCCAAGGAACATGACTACAATTGAAAAAGAAACATGACTACAATTTTCTTTTTTCTTCGTACAATTCACTCTAAAAAAACCAATAACCTAATTGAAAAAGAAATTATTAAAAACCAATAACCTGGTGGGATTTGGGAGGAGATGAGGGTCGACAGTCGACTTCGAAGGGGGAGGGTTTGTTCCGTTATTATTTATTTATTTATTTATTTTTAATTGGATTTGGTTTATTAATGGGCTAAGTAAGTAAGTAATGGATTTTAGTTTTGGATTTGGTTTATTAATGGATTTTAGTTTGGGTTGGGTAGATGGGCTTATGTAAAATGTAATGGATCAATTTTATTGGTTAATGTATAAAAAAAATTTCACAATTAAAATGGGGGGTCGAAACCGAATATACCGAAATTTTTCTACACGAAAACTATATACCCCCTACATCGCAAAAAAAAAATTCGGGGGGTCGGGCGCCCCCTCCCGCCCCTTAATAGTTGCGCCACTGGTGTTACAGATTGGTATTCAGAGCCAAGGTTATAGAGAATTAGGTAATAAAACCTAAACTATAAACAATTTTTATAAAAATCGATCCTCGACCAACGCCCGCCAGCCTGCCAAGCCGAAGCATCTCATTTGATGATATTATGTGATATTTGAGATATTATGATATGATGTGAATTATTATATGAGACCCTTGTAGAGGGCGGCTCATGGTGTGATTGCGATATGATTGATATGGCTTGAGATTAGTAGTATGTTGAATGTGATAAGACTTATGTGATTTACTTGTCATAGAAATATTTTTAGTAATGCGGTATCTTTGATTTTCTTGATTTTATTTGGTCGATATTGTATGATGATTTTAGTATGCCTTTTGAGTCTCGCTGTTTAGTTATTTTGAAACACTTACACCTATCCTACGCCGTTGTCACAGCCCATGGCCTCTTCTACGCGTGATGATACTGAGAGTGCTCTTGATGGTGCGAGTCACCAACACATATTACTATGGCTTCCGATGACCCATACATGATGGTCATGCATTCAGCCACTACTTCTCCACCATCAGCGGTCTCTCCGGCACCACCAGCTTCACCTACTTTGCAGGGGCTCTCATCTTCTTCAGAGTACCCTGGTACTTCGAGACAGCTCACACTTCATCAGGCCTTAGCTCGAGTGGCTCCTCGTTTCACACACCGAGCTACAGCACGCATGTCGGTACGAGCCCCATCACCACCCATGCATTTCGATGCTCTCTCTCTTCTGTCAGGGACACCACTCTCATCTTCCCGTGGTCGCCCTAGGTCACCGACTCTATCCCCTCACGGTTCACCCATTCAGAGACGTCGATTGATGGAGTACCCCTCCGAGGAGGAGGAGGAGGAGGAGGATGATGACCCTCAGGAGGTTGAAGAGGAGGATGATGATCCTCAGGAGGGTGAGGAGGAGGAGGACGGTCGTCAGGAGAGTGATGAGGAGGATGATGGTCTTCAGGAGGAGGAGATTCCTGATGATGACAGTTTGCCAGCTCATAGCCCGGCC
Source organism: Artemisia annua (assembly GCA_014162995.1). NCBI lineage: Eukaryota > Viridiplantae > Streptophyta > Magnoliopsida > Asterales > Asteraceae > Artemisia > Artemisia annua. The sequence continues at coordinate 179,916 of LBNU01032778.1, forward strand.
CATTCAGCTCACTTTTCAGAGCCCGACTCCCTGATGTAGCAGCAGGACCCATATTCACTTGACCATCCGTTCTTGATTGATCTTCCACCACATGCTCCTGACAGTCCCGTGGCGTCGGACGCGCCATCTGAGGTATCCGCAGAGTCTGCAGACCTTGGTGAGACGGGTAGGATTTGGGCTGAGCTTGATGCACAGAGTGCTAGGATCGCGCAGTTAGCGGATTGACTTGAGAGAGTTTTGGGTGAGACTATTCCTGAGTTGAGGGTAGACATGACTACCGTTGTGGGCAGGACTATAGCTATCAGGGAGGGTATGATGGAGGTGCACGAGCAGATGGACAGCTTACAGAGAGGGTTCCTCACGGCACGCGAGGCTGATCGCAAGCTGTGGAAGAGGAACACAGAGCTGGAGAACGAGGTCGCGAACCTCAAGACAGATGCTGATGCGCACAGTGTTGAGATGGGATCGCTATGGAAAGAGTTGGAGAGTCTGAGATCGGAGTTGAGAGGTTTACGTCATGGCTAGATGGATTTGGGTTATGTTGTTGTATTGCTTTCTAAACCATGGAGTACTTGGTTAGAAAAGCTAGTTATCTTATCTTTTATGTTATTCGGTTGTATGTTCGTAGCGTATGGAACGATTAGTACCTATTATGTCTTTTGTTTTCTGGAACGATGTATCGATCGCAATTTGTATGGATGATGGTTATTTTGTATGGTATTCTGAGGTTGTTTTGGCATACATGGGGATTTTGTTCTTGTTTGTGTAGTTGATATCTTGTTGACATATTTTTGGCACTTTGGCTTTTATCTATCGAATTCTTGTTGAGCATATAGTACATACTATCGGTGACTTACGAACCTTGTATTTGATTCAAATCAATGGCACCTCGACGAAACCCACCTAGGCGTACCCAAAGAGGGCCTGTTGTGGTTAACACTGGAAGGCGTAGGTAACGCACTAGCCAGAATGTTGACAACCAATACCAATGCTCATACTGATGAAAATCAGAATGTTGACGTTCAAGATGAGAATGGGCATATTCCACCTACTACTCCTACTGTGGATCAGGCCATGATCAATCAACTTGTGGAGCAACGTGTTGCTAAACTACTAGCTGAGTCAAATCACTCCAACAATTCGGCTGGAACTTTCCCACCTATTCGTCCTGTTGGGTGTAGCTACAAGGAGTTCCGAGCCTGTGGACCCGTAAAGTTCTGTGGTACTGAGGGAGTGGTTTACTTAGTGAGATGGATGGAGAAACTGAATCGGTGTTTAACGTTAGCAACTGTGCTGAGAATGCTAAGGTAAAGTTTGCTACTTTTACTCTGAAGGATGAGGCGTTAACTTGGTGGAACAACTATTGTAATTCAGTTGGGAGTGAGGTGGCTTATGCCATGACTTGGGAGCAATTCAAGTCCTTGTTGATCAAGACTTACTGCCCAAGGAATGAGATTAAGAAGCTGGAGATCGAGTTTTGGAATCACAAAGTGAAGGGTACTGATATGACGACTTACAATCGTCGTTTTCAAGATTTAGCCTTACTTTGCCCTGACATGGTCAAAACTGAGACCCTTAGGATTGAGTGGTATACCTATGGGCTACTGATAGCTACTAGGAATGATGGATTGCTGCCAAGCCTGCTAACCTTCTTGAGGCTATCACGATCGCTCAACAGCTGATGGACTCATTGATTCTAGAGAATGCTGAAAAGGGGAAGAATGGAAAAAGGAAGAGAGACCACCACTCTAAGGGTAATGACCACCATGGCCAACGGCAAGATGTTGTCAAGGTGTATGCTATTGGTGATGGAGAGAAGAAAAACCAACATGGAGAATTGCGCATGTGTCACCGTTGCTATCGAAACCACACCGGATATTGCACTGTGGTGTGTAAGAACTACTCAAAGGTTGGACACATAGCCAAGGATTGCAAAGCTCGACCACTTGCCATGGTCCAAGCTACTCCTGAAGCTAATGGAAAGGAACATGTCACTTGCTTTGGTTGTGGGAAGAAGGGACACTACAGGAATGAGTGCAGGGAGTCGTGGAACCGTGGTAACCAAGGAATGGGAAGTAATGGGCATAATCAGGGAAACCGAGGAACAGGAGGAAACCGTGGACAGCAAGACATCAAGACTCCTGATGAGGCGAAAAGTGTTACGCTTTTAGGGGGTCATTTAAGCGCTAATCTGTAATTATTTGATCAAATATTGCCTTAAATCGTTCCTTTTGTCATTTCAGGTACTTTGAAGAGGAATTCTGGAAAAGGAAGCATTTTGGACGTATTTGGAGCATAAAAGTGAAGAAAACGACAAAGTCTCAAATTATGCTGGAAACAGTACCTGACGGCGTCACGTTCTATCGTGTGACGGCGTCACGCTTTGACAATATGAAGGATGATTTTTACACTAGACGCCCCAAAAAGTTTTGAAGAATTAATACGTGACGGCGTCACGCTTTGTGACGCCTAGGCCGTCACGTTATGTGGTAAAGGGAGACGGCCCAGAATGAATTACAAGGGGACGGCGTCAAGAGTGGATCTGAGCAATCCGAATTTTATTTTGGTGGCGAGGTGACAGCGTCAGACCCTATAAGGTGACGCCGTCACGATGTAAAATCTATATATAGTTTTCTAAATTTCATTCATTAGTGTGCAACTTTTGGGAACAAACCCTAGCTCGTTTTTCTACTGTAATTTTGAGGGTTTTCCACCCTTGAAACTTGGATGCTTAATTGAAGATAAGTCTCTTCCAAATCATTCAATATGTCTATGTATTGTGTGATTATATCTTATGCTTGTCTTTCAATTAACATGCTAGGCTAGGTCTTTATTGTGTTTGCTTAGATCTAATGAAACCTAGCTATTGATTATATGTTGTTGGTTTGCTTGTGATTATTGTGGGTGGGTGAAGTCGATGTTAGGCTTAAGAAAACTGGCTAACCTCCTATATGGTAACTTGCTTGAACGTCTTAAGAAACATGAATCGGATGTGTACTACGATTATTTGGTTGTATTTAATGCATGAGCGAATTCTAATGATCCCATGTTAGGAGCTTTTAGTCGGCTCGACATAGGAGTGAAGTAGGAGCTTATAGAGTTAGGGAAGATCGTACACGGCCCTACGAATGGTTTAAAGGAATACAACCCGTCATCCACATAATTACAACAAACCAATTAACATATAAAAGATAGCTAGGGAGTAAGGAAATCTAAGTAAACACATATTTCTCTCATATAAGTTTCACAACCATTTTAATTTTCTAGTTATTTTATTTTATTTGCAAAAGTAGTTATTTGGGTTAGTTGACTAGCAACTAATTCCGCCCACTCTTCCAAAAACCGAGATTTTTACTTGCTTTCATAAAATATAAAAATACAAAAAGAATCATCCCTCAACCCTTAGACCTAATTAGAGTAGCTTTTCAAGCCTAACGACACTATTCCCCGAGAGAACGATCAATCCCCCGGTACTTGCCACTACACTATACTACATCGGTCAGGTACACTGCCTGGTGGGGGTTGTAAGCTTCTCAAGATCCCTTGAGAGGTAAAACCTAAGTGCAAAGGTTGCAAAACTCACGCATCAACTCCGAAATTGGAAGCAGGAGCAACTCATGGGAGAGTGTACGTTATGGGGGGATGAGAGAGGAGAAGACCCGAACGTCGTTACTGGTACGTTCCTCCTCAATAATCGTTATGCTTCCATACTATTTGATACCGGTGCCGATAGAAGTTTTGTGTCCATTGAATTTGTGCCCCTACTAGAAATTTCTCCGACGGCCTTAGGAATTGGTTACGATGTAGAGTTAGCTAATGGAAACATTGAAAGGATAACCACTATCATCCGCGGATGCACGTTAAATTTCTTAAACCATCCCTTCAATATAGATCTCTTACCCGTCACGTTAGGCAGTTTCGACGTCATTATTGGCATCGATTGGTTGTCTAAGTATCGTGCCAACGTCATTTGAGATAAGAAGATCGTGTGTGTGCCTTACGGCATGGAGATTTTGAATATACAAAGAGATCGATGTGGTTCTAAGAGTGTTTCCAAACTAACAGTCATCTCGTGCACTAAGTTACCGAAGCTAATAGAAAAGGGGTGTTACCTTTTCTTGGCTCAAATTTCTGAGAAGGGAGAGAAAGAGAAGAAAGGAAAGTGCATAGGAGATGTACCCATAGTTCGCGATTTTCCAGATGTTTTCCCAGATGATCTACCGGGAATTCCGCCTACTAGACAAGTGGAGTTTCAAATCGAGTTGATACCTGGTGCTGCACCCGTAGCCCGGGCACCCTATCGACTCGCACCTACAGAACTAGAAGAGTTGTCAAAACAACTGGCGGAGTAGTCAGAAAAAGGGTTTATATAGCCGAGTTCGTCACCTTGGGGAGCCCCAGTTTTATTCGTGAAGAAGAAGGATGGATCCTTCCGCATGTGCATCGACTACTGAGAGCTGAATAAGCTAACTGTGAAGAATAGATACCCGCTTCCTAGGATCGATGATTTGTTTGACCAACTCCAAGGGTCAAGTGTTTACTCGAAGATCGACCTGCGATCGGGATATCATGAACTTCGGGTTCGGGAAGAAGACATTCCGAATACGGCTTTCAGAACCCGTTATGGACACTATGAATTCCAAGTAATAGCGTTTGGTTTAACCAACGCACCAGCGGTATTCATGGATCTCATGAATCGAGTGTGTAAGCCTTACTTGGACAAGTTTGTGATCGTGTTTAGTAACGACATTCTAATTTACTCGAAGAGTAGGGAGGAGCATGAGGAGCATCTAAGACTTATCTTAGAATTGCTCAGGCAGGAGAAGCTGTATGCTAAGTTCTCCAAATGCGAGTTTTGGATTCCAACGGTACAATTCTTAGGGCATGTAATCGATAGTCAGGGAGTTCATGTAGATCCCAGCAAGATAGAAGCCATACGAATGGGGAGACATAGGAGTGAAGTAGGAGCTTATAGAGTTAGGGAAGATAGTACACGGCCCTACGAATGGTTTAAAGGAATACAACCCGTCATCCACATAATTACAACAAACCAATTAACATATAAAAGATAGCTAGGGAGTAAGGAAATCTGAGTAAACACATATTTCTCTCATATAAGTTTCACAACCATTTACTTTTTCTAGTTATTTTATTTTATTTGCAAAAGTAGTTATTTGGGTTAGTTGACTAGCAACTAATTCCGCCCACTCTTCCAAAAACCGAGATTTTTACTTGCTTTCCATAAAATATAAAAATACAAAAAGAATCATCCCTCAACCCTTAGACCTAATTAGAGTAGCTTTTCAAGCCTAACGACACTATTCCCCGAGAGAACGATCAATCCCCCGGTACTTGCCACTTCACTATACTACATCGGTCAGGTACACTGCCTGGTGGGGGTTGTAAGCTTCTCAAGATCCCTTGAGAGGTAAAACCTAAGTGCAAAGGTTGCAAAACCCACGCATCAAGTTTTTGGCGCCGCTGCCGGGGAATAGTTATTGTTTAGGTTGAAAATTTTATTTTTACTTAGGTCTACTCATTAGAATCCTTTCTAGTGAGATTTTTATTTTTATTTTTTTAGGTTATTCTTTAGTCTATCTTTTTTCTTGTGTCTTTGTTCGTAACCATTACCATCCGCCATCATGGAAGGTGGTAATATTCTTGATCCCAACAACCCACCACAACCAAACCAACCTCCTAGAGCCCGTACTTTAGGAGAATACTCCCGTCCTAGCCACCAAGGCTATCGAAACACCATTAAGCTCACCCAAGGAGCAAATGTGTCTCCCTTGCGATCCGACACCATCCGGTTGGTGCAAAGCGGATGTGCATTCCATGGACTTCGTTCCGAAGATCCAAATCAACACCTCAAGGATTTCCTTAAGATCGTAGATTCCATAGACCTTGATGTTGAAACTCGTGAGACTACCCGATTACGTCTCTTCCAATTCTCCCTGCGGGACCAAGCTAGTCAGTGGCTAGAACGTCTACCCGCAGGATCCATCACCTCTTGGGATAATCTTACCACTCGCTTCCTAGCTCAATTTTTCCCACCGGGAAGAACTACCAAGCTAAGGAATGACATCTTGGCGTTCCAACAACGTCAAGGCGAAACCCTTTACGAGGCATGGACTCGATTCAAGGACTTACTCCAAAAAGTCCCTCATCATGGCATAGACCTTTGGCTCCAAGTCCAAATTTTCTATGACCATATCAATATCCCCACGAGGCAAACCATTGACCAAGTGGCCGGTGGCAAGCTACGTGATCTAAGTGCGGAACAATCATGGGAACTCATAGAAGATCTTGCTCTCTATGACAACGAAAGTTGGAATGATCCCCGTGATTTGAATAAAACGGTCAAGGCAATATCTTTGCCTTCGAATAATTCAAGCACTTCCGACCGTAGGATCATGGAACTTGAGGACCAAGTCAAGTATCTAATGAAATCCTACGAAGCTCCTAAACCTTCAAGCCAAGTGAACAAAATCACTTCTTCATGCGAGTATTGTAGTGGTCCCTAAGACACTCGAGATTGCATGGAACTCCCCGAACAAGCTTTTGCGAACTACGCATCCTCGCGTACCGACGGAGCGGGAGAGAAGTGGTACACTTTCAAACCCGAGCCAAACGCCTGCGGTGTTTCTGACAACCCATCTTGGAAAGATCACCCAAACTTTAGGTGGAAACAAAACCAAAACACGCCCCAAAATAATTCTTCCAATCCACCTAATCGTTTCCAATCAAACGGTTCATCCTCAAACCGTACTTTCAATAACAATCCCTCCAATAATTATGGTAGTACCAATAACCTTGAGGGAATGATGTCTAAGTTTATGGCATCTCAAGAATCTCGCATGGCTAAATTCGAATCCGAATTTAACAACAACAAACGGAGATGACCAATAAAAGAGACAACTTATTGAAAGCATTCAACAACCAAGGGGTACCATCACCAAATAAGGATGCTAGAAACACAAGTAGCGGACCTTAAATCAAGGACCCCTCATCCTCCAAACATGTCCATTTTGTTAACGTTGTCACTATTAAGCCAATCACTAAAAATGAAGTAGATAGTGAGCGTAAGGAGGAAGTTAAGAAAGTTGAGGAGAGTAAGGAAAGGGAAGTAGAAGAAGTAGATGATGGAGAGGACTACTTCGATAGGTTGCCCACTAAGGAAGAACGTGCATACTATAAGGATTTATTTGATGACCCCGAGACACCATACTTCCTAGGTAACCCAATCATCAAAACAGGTGACCCTTCCAACATCAATATACCATGCAACATAGGTCACTTGCATGTTTGGAAAGCTTACATAGATCTCAAATCCCCCATAAACATCATGACTAGAGCCTACTACAATCTAATAATGAAAGAGCAGCTGGGATTTAGGATATTTCCTAGCACGGGATGGATAAGCAATTTTGTAGGTAGAGTTAGGGGACTACATGTCTATGTAGGAAATTTCACCTACGTCACCGACTTCGTGATTGTTGAGGATATTCATCCGGTAGTAGATGCATGCTTAACTCAAGTAGTTTTTGGAAAGCCGTTTGTTGAGGCCTCTAAAATGAATCATGACCCATCTCTAGGGATAGTTAGGTTCAAGGACGAGACCGATGATATAGCTTACCAAATGCCATATAAGATAGAGCAATACCGACTCTTGTCAAACATCAAGAAGGAGCATAAGCAAGCGGTCTACTATAGGAACGATGAGGATAGACGTAGAGGAGTAGACTATGTTATGAGTAGGATATTTGGCTTCTACAAGGAATGCTTGCAACTAGGTCTGGAATATAAGACTAAACCCGAGGATGACCTAGAGACCGTGACCAACGATGAAGTCACGTAATAGAGAGTGACTTCGAGTCTAGCTACAAGAGTCGTTAATAAAGAAAAGCGCTTCTTGGGAGGCAACCCAAGCTTTATTTGCTTTGTGTGTTTGTTTGTTTGAATTTATTTGTTTCTGTATGTATGTTCTGTTTTTATTATTATTGATTCATGTCTCAAATTGAAATTGTGAAAATGCTTTATTTTGTTTTTAACTTCATCTTAACTACATATAAAGGTATTTTGCAAAAGATAAGTGTAAGGGAAATCTAAATTTGTTTATAAGAACGAATTGGAACATGAATTGTAACGATATAAGTGAACATACATATTCGTATTTGTTAGAGTCAAATGCTTGTATCGAGTCATAATGAAATTTTGCAGGATTCCAGGAGTTAAGGTAATTGTTTTTCCAGAAATTTTCCAGAAACTAAACATAAGAATTCTGTCAGATCAATTCTGGCGGCGTCAAGCTTAAAGCCCTGACGGCGTCAGCCTTTGATTCCAGAAAACGTTTTTAAAATTTAGTTTTTCTGCCGGATTATAAAAATTACTGCATCTCTAATTCCAGGAATCTGCAAAATTTTCATTCCACAAGCATTATATCCATATATATAGAATTTGCCGCCGATTTTACACGAGGTTTGCCTAGATTGTTTTCTCAGGTTTAACAAGTTATTTTGGACAAGAAGGTGAACATGGAATCAAGTTCATGACATCAAGCTTTTGGAGTCGCTTTGAGCTTGGAGCTTTTACATCATCTTAGAAGAAGATCTAACCATGTTACCACACGATCCACATCAAACGAATCAGGGGAGTATTTGTTTCATTCTTTCATTTTCTTTACTTTTACATCTTTTATGTGAACATTGGGGACAATGTTCGGTTTAAGTGTAAGGGGGGTAAATGAAGACACCTTAGAAAATGCTATTACGCTTGATTTTTGTTTTGTTTAATGGTAGATGTGTAATAAAACCGAGAGAAATATTTGTTAGGGCAATTTTAGCGCCAAATTTAAAATTTTTTACAACATATAGGAGTGAAACTTTAGGCATAATAAGCGTCTCATGGATAGGGAATTGTATGACTAGCACAAAAACCGTACCACTCAAAAATTTTCCCCCAAATATGTGAGGTTCACCCCTAGAATTGTTAGGAAAAGCATTCATCTTTGATGCTTGTTTGTGTATCGGTAGCCTATAGATTCTAGAACTTGCGTTAGGACCATCCCAAATCCACAAGTGAGACTACATTCGTGTAGTTAGATTTACTACATGATAAGAGGCATTAGGATAACCCATGTTTTATACCCGTATTATAATTACATTGACTTCATTGGTCAAGTAATTCTCCCACACCTTTGCGTGTGCTCATTTTTAGTACACGATACCCCTAGTACACCCCTCAGAGCCTATCTTTTCGTTTCTAACTTTAAGCATTTTTACTTAAAGGAAGAATTTGTTTACAATCCACCCCCAAGTGTACACCCAAATCGCCTTAGCCTACCTTGTATGCACTCATCTTTAGTGCATTATTGTGACAACATTTGTTTAAACCCTTAGTTAATTGTCTTATTACTTACATGGTTGCTAAGTCGAGTCATATCCTTGTACATATTGTTTTGGGACGATTGGGACTCATGGGTAAAGTACTAATGTAATGGAGTAATGGGGAATAAGTCAATTATTACCCCCATATATGCGTTAATATTTTAAAGTACTCCAAGTTTTTCAATTATCTTAATTCGGGTCATTAGAATAGTTAAATTGTAAAGTATGTAAAAGTTCAAGTGTAAGGGGAGAACCGAGGCCCCTATGATGTATTATTTTGGATGGTAGGGTAAGAGTGTATGAAAAAAAAATCGAAAAACAATAAAAACGAAAAAAAAATTGGAAAAAGAAAAGTAGAAAAAACATACGGACTACCATCCCGTTTCATTTTATCTTTATTATGTTTATGTTATTTCATTTTTAGCTTAAGTCGGGTCGAGTCTTGGCTTAGCAACGCCACCTTGTGCATGTATTTGATCAAGATAATTAACTCGCCACCACTAAAAATACCCTTTATTCCAACCAAACCGTGTTTATCATACCCCTACACCTAACATTATAACCCTTTGTAAAGCCCTCTTTGATAGTTTATCTTAGGTGCTTACACCTAGTGGAGAAGGTTTTTGATCCTTTCCCAAGCCTATGATAACCTATTTGCTATGACAGGTAGTGAGTGATATTTCTTCCATTTCCATTTAGTTATATAGGTTTATAACACCCGAGAGATGAGAGTATCCAAACACTATTTGTGAGGTGCTAGTATATGGCTTCCGTGCTTATTATGACTATGGTTGAGTGACTATTTGTTGTAATTACTTTTATATTCGTCTTAAATGACCCCTAGCTCATATATTGATTGGAATAAAAGCGCATTTGCTTGAGGACAAGCAAATCTCAAGTGTAAGGGTATTTGATGAGGCGAAAAGTGTTACGCTTTTAGGGGGTCATTTAAGCCCTAATCCGTAATTATTTGATCAAATATTGCCTTAAATCATTCATTTTGTCATTTTAGGTACTTTGCAGAGGAATTCTGGAAAAGGAAGCATTTTGGACGTTTTTGGAGCATAAAAGTGAAGAAAACGACAAAGTGTCAAATTATGCTGGAAACCGTCACATTCTATCATGTGACGGCGTCACGCTTTGTCAATATGAAGGATGATTTTTACACTAGACGCCTCAGAAAGTTTTGAAGAATTAATACATGACGGCGTCACGCTTTGTGACGCCTAGGCCGTCACGTTATGCGGTAAAGGGAGACGGCCCAGAATGAATTACAAGGGGACGGCGTCAAGAGTGGATCTGAGCAATCCGAATTTTATTTTGGCGGCGAGGAGACGGCGTCAGACCCTATAAGGTGACGCCGTCACGATGTAAAATCTATATATAGTTTTCTAAATTTCATTCATTAGTGTGCAACTTTTGGGAACAAACCCTAGCTCGTTTTTCTACTGTAATTTTGAGGGTTTTCCACCCTTGAAACTTGGATGCTTAATTGAAGATAAGTCTCTTCCAAATCATTCAATATGTCTATGTATTGTGTGATTATATCTTATGCTTGTCTTTCAATTAACATGCTAGGCTAGGTCTTTATTGTGTTTGCTTAGATCTAATGAAACCTAGCTATTGATTATATGTTGTTGGTTTGTTTGTGATTATTGTGGGTGGGTGAAGTCGATGTTAGGCTTAAGAAAACTGGCTAACCTCCTATACGGTAACTTGCTTGAACGTCTTAAGAAACATGAATCGGATGTGTACTACGATTATTTGGTTGTATTTAATGCATGAGCGAATTCTAATGATCCCATGTTAGGAGCTTTTAGTCGGCTCGACATAGGAGTGAAGTAGGAGCTTATAGAGTTAGGGAAGATCGTACACGGCCCTACGAATGGTTTAAAGGAATACAACCCGTCATCCACATAATTACAACAAACCAATTAACATATAAAAGATAGCTAGGGAGTAAGGAAATCTGAGTAAACACATATTTCTCCCATATAAGTTTCACAACAATTTAATTTTCTAGTTATTTTATTTTATTTGCAAAAGTAGTTAATTGGGTTAGTTGACTAGCAACTAATTGCGCCCACTCTTCCAAAACCCGAGATTTTTACCTGCTTTCATAAAACATAAAAAAATACAAAAAGAATCATCCCTCAACCCTTAGACCTAATTAGAGTAGCTTTTCAAGCCTAACGACACTATTCCCCGAGAGAACGATCAATCCCCCGGTACTTGCCACTACACTATACTACATCGGTCAGGTACACTGCCTGGTGGGGGTTGTAAGCTTCTCAAGATCCCTTGAGAGGTAAAACCTAAGTGCAAAGGTTGCAAAACCCACGCATCAACTCCGAAATTGGAAGCAGGAGCAGCTCATGGGAGAGTGTACGTTATGGGGGGATGAGAGAGGAGAAGACCCGAACGTCGTTACTGGTACGTTCCTCCTCAATAATCGTTATGCTTCCATACTATTTGATACCGGTGCCGATAGGAGTTTTGTGTCCATTAAATTTGTGCCCCTACTAGAAATTTCTCCGACGGCCTTAGGAATTGGTTACGATGTAGAGTTAGCTAATGGAAACATTGAAAGGATAACCACTATCATCCGCGGATGCACGTTAAATTTCTTAAACCATCCCTTCAATATAGATCTCTTACCCGTCACGTTAGGCAGCTTCGACGTCATTATTGGCATGGATTGGTTGTCTAAGTATCGTGCCAACGTCATTTAAGATAAGAAGATCGTGTGTGTGCCTTACGGCATGGAGATTTTGAATATACAAGGAGATCGACGTGGTTCTAAGAGTGTTTCCAAACTAACAGTCATCTCGTGCACTAAGTTACCGAAGCTAATAGAAAAGGGGTGTTACCTTTTCTTGGCTCAAATTTCTGAGAAGGGAGAGAAAGAGAAGAAAGGAAAGTGCATAGGAGATGTACCCATAGTTCGCGATTTTCCAGATGTTTTCCCAGATGATCTACCGGGAATTCCGCCTACTAGACAAGTGGAGTTTCAAATCGAGTTGATACCTGGTGCTGCACCCGTAGCCCGGGCACCCTATCGACTCGCACCTACAGAACTGGAAGAGTTGTCAAAACAACTGGCGGAGTAGTCAGAAAAAGGGTTTATATAGCCGAGTTCGTCACCTTGGGGAGCCCCAGTTTTATTCGTGAAGAAGAAGGATGGATCCTTCCGCATGTGCATCGACTACTGAGAGCTGAATAAGCTAACTGTGAAGAATAGATACCCGCTTCCTAGGATCGATGATTTGTTTGACCAACTCCAAGGGTCAAGTGTTTACTCGAAGATCGACCTGCGATCGGGATATCATGAACTTCGGGTTCGGGAAGAAGACATTCCGAATACGGCTTTCAGAACCCGTTATGGACACTATGAATTCCAAGTAATAGCGTTTGGTTTAACCAACGCACCAGCGGTATTCATGGATCTCATGAATCGAGTGTGTAAGCCTTACTTGGACAAGTTTGTGATCGTGTTTAGTAACGACATTCTAATTTACTCGAAGAGTAGGGAGGAGCATGAGGAGCATCTAAGACTTATCTTAGAATTGCTCAGGCAGGAGAAGCTGTATGCTAAGTTCTCCAAATGCGAGTTTTGGATTCCAACGGTACAATTCTTAGGGCATGTAATCGATAGTCAGGGAGTTCATGTAGATCCCAGCAAGATAGAAGCCATTAAAGAATGGACCGCTCCGACAAACCCGACTGAAGTTCGTCAATTCTTGGGCTTAGCCGGTTATTATCGAAGGTTCATAGAGGGATTTTCGAAAATAGCAAATCCATTGACCAAGTTAACTCAGAAGGGTGTTAAATACGAATGGGGAGATAAGGAAGAGGAAGCGTTTCAATTACTTAAGAAGAAGTTGTGTAGTGCACCTATCTTAGCTCTGCCAGAAGGTAGCGAGGATTTTGTTGTGTATTGTGATGCGTCCCATAGAGGATTGCGAGCTGCTCTAATGCAACGGGAGAAGGTAATAACTTATGCTTCCCGACAGCTTAAGAAGCACGAGAAGAACTACACCACCCATGACCTGGATTTGGTTGCTGTGGTATTTTCTCTTAGGATATGGAGGCATTATCTGTATGGAACCAAATGTGTTGTGTACACCGACCACAAAAGTCTACAACACATCTTGAATCAGAAAGAGCTCAACATGAGGCAGCGATGTTGGATAGAACTACTAAGCGATTATGATTGCGAAATTCGCTATCATCCTGGTAAGGCGAACGTCGTTGCGGATGCTCTTAGCCGAAAGGATAGGGTACCCCCGTTACGGGTAAGGTCATTAAGAATGACCATTGTCTCGCCACTACCATCTCAGATATTAGAAGCTCAAGCAGAAGCGTTGAAGGCAGAAAACCGACCTGCTGAAAATATCTATGGGATGGCGGAGAGTGAGAATGGATTTGTTAAACGTTCGGATGGAGTATTATGTTTTGGGAACCGGAGTTGGATACCACTTTATGGAGGAATTCGCGAATTAATTATGCATAAGTCGCATAAATCAAAGTATTTCATTCATCCTGGATCCGACAAGATGTATCAAGATCTAAAGAAATTGTATTGGTGACCAAACATGAAAGCTGAGATACCTTTGTATATTAGTAAGTGCTTGACATGTTCTAGCGTCAATGCTGAGCATCAGAGACCGTCAGGATTACTGACACAACCTGAACTTCCAGTTTGGAAATAGGAGCGAATCACGATGGACTTTATTACCAAATTACCAAGGACAGCTAGCGGTTGTGACGCTATCTGGGTAATTGTGGATCGGCTGACTAAGTCTGCTCATTTTCTTGCGATTAGCGAAAATGATGGTATCGACAAACTTGCTCGACTGTATGTGAAGGAAATCGTTTCTCGACATGGTGTGCCTATATCTATTATCTCGGATCGTGACAGTCGTTTTACGTCAGCTTTTTGGAAATCACTCCAAACCGCTTTGGGGACGAGACTTGATATGAGCATTGCTTATCATCCCCGAACCAACGGTCAAACTGAGAGAACTATCCAAACGTTGGAGGATATGCTTCTTTCCTGTGTGATTGATTTTGGAAAAGGTTGGGAGAAATATCTACCCCTAGCTGAGTTCTCCTATAACAACAGCTACCATACAAGTATCAAGGCCGCACCATTTGAGGCGTTGTATGGCAGAAAGTGTCATTCACCTATTTGTTGGGTTGAGGTTGGTGATAGCCAACTCACTGGCTCCGAGCTTATTTTGGAAACCACCGAGAAGGTGACTCAGATTCGTGATCGTTTGCAAGCTGCTCGTGATAGACAGAAAAGTTATGCCGACAAGAGACGTAAGCCCCTTGAATTTCAGATAGGAGACCGAGTGATGCTCAAGGTCTCGCCTTGGAAGGGAGTAATACATTTTGGCAAACGTGGGAAGCTTAATCCCCGCTACATTGGACCATTTCAGATTTTGGATAGAATTGGGCCTGTAGCTTATCGATTGGAACTACCACAGGAATTGAGTAATGTGCATGATGTTTTTCATGTGAGTAATTTGAAAAGTGCCTTTCTGATGAAACACCTATTATACCGGTGAAAGACATCCGTGTCGATGAAAGTTTGAATTTTGTTGAGGAACCTATTGAGATTTTGGATCGTGAGATTAAACGACTTAAGCGTAGTCGCATTCCGCTCATCAAAGTTCGTTGGAGTTCCCGTCATGGACCAGAGTTCACGTGGGAGCGCGAAGATGAGTTTCGGAAGAAATATCCTAAGCTTTTTGTTTCGTCGTTGGAAAGTTTCGAGTGAAACCCGAGACGGGTTTCTTCTGAGGCGGGGAGGATGTGACAACTAGCAAATTAGGGAGCTATTTTAAAAATCCGCATTACTTTGAAATTTAACGATATGAAATGTTTGAAATTTATTTCCATTGAATTATGTCTATTTTGAATTTGTGACTTGATTATGTGAATTTTATTGGAGTTTTATTCGTATCGTGGATTTTATATGAGATATATGCTGTGAATATTATTTATTTCGTCTATTAGGCACTACGTTGACTTCGGCACTAGGAAACCTAATAATTTAGAAATTTTGTTAACGGTTATGTTTTTATATTTAAGGAACGTGTTTGTGATAATTATTTGTGGAAAAATGATTTTAAAAATGATAGTGCGTGAGTAAACGCGTGTTGAGGAATTTTGAAAATGAGTTTGAGCTTGGGATGAGGGTGTCGGGTTACTTTGAAAAGTTTACAAGAATGGTCCTTGTGTTTTACGACTAGCCGCCCCCTCCCATTTTTTTATTATTATTATTATTATTATTATTATTATTATTATTATTATTATTATTATTATTATTATTATTATTATTATTATTATTATTATTATTATTATACATATTTGGTCCTTGTGGTCTTGGTCGGTTCACACACAAACAAAACAAACACACCCTTGTCTCTCTCTCTCATCTTCATCACCAACATATCAAACCCTAGCTACCATAACTTCCGGCCTCTAATGCCGTCACACCGCCGGCCACCACCGTACACGACCACCATTTTCTAACTCCCCATCACTAGATCTATTAGATCCACAACAACACGCGCCCTAAAACTATTGTTTTAACCTCGTGTTCACTTGTACGCGCCTCATTTCTTGTGTTCTAGCCTCCCCGTGTTCTTTTCTTGTTAGTATCGAAGGTAAGGACGAGTCACATGAGATTGTGACTCTGGTTGTGTAGAAAACGTGACCAAGGGTCACGGAGTTATAGTTTTACACGGGTTTTGGGATTTAAAATAAAAGAAAATGTATTTTGTTAAAAAAACGTGATTTACAATAAGTTTGGTATCCGGGTTTGTGAGTTTTTGTGGGTGTCGAGAGGAAACCGAGAGCATAAGCTCTCAGCTTGCACTATTTTCGATCTTATGAGATTTTATTGATGGTTTTGTTTGAGTCTTGGTTTCAAGAATTGATTTTTGTTGTTGTTCTTGTGGTGTCGCGACCTTAAGGGTCCGTTTGGATTGATTGTGTGCTCGGTTGAGCCTAAACGAGGCCCACATGGTCTCGGGGTTGGGTTTTGTGGCTCGTGAAACTAAGCCGAGACCCAAGTGGGTCTCTCGGCTCAAGTTTGGCTTGTTAATGGACTCGAGGTTTATGGTTCTTGAGGTTCTAAATTGTTATTAGTTGTTGCGATGTTCTTGTTGCTAATATTGTTGTTGTTGTTTTTGTTTGTGGCCGAAGGAGTAATAAGGAGGCCGAGACCCTCGTGGTCTCGGCAATGGTTTTGATACGGCAATTAGTTTGACGGAGATAGGTTAGATGGGTACCATAGTCGGACCCAGATGTTGTAGATTGTTGAGTGGATTGATTTGGATTTGTTGACGGGGATTATCTTGATTCATGATGATATATATTATTGGACTTGTGATCCTTGAGCGACGTCGAGGTCACCTTGACTTTCTAGTCAATGGTTGATTTCGACAACCGCCTTAATATTTGGATTTGGACAATGAGCCGAGAAGTGATGACTCGGACATGTGACTCATATCTTATAACTCAAATCGAATATAAAACTCGTAATAACTTATATATCGATATAAGCATTCAATTATATATAAACGTGTAAACATGTATATATAAAAGGATGAATATATAATAAATAAGCAATCACGAGTACTAAAAATAATAACGTTAACAACACATATTAGACTATTAATATAGTATAATATCGTCGAAAAACCTTATTATAATCATGTTTATATAAATGGAATAATGAAGGTAAAGTGAATTGTTGTACGAAATATAACGAGCTTTTGGGAAATAAAAATGAGACTTTGCGAGTTATAAGATATTCTAGGGCACTTAAATCCAAGTTTGACCACTTTACTATTCGTTGACTATTTATGCTAGTCACGGATATATAGCGCTAACACACCCAATCTAAATAACTATTTAACTTATTTAGTCGATGGATTAAATAAAAGTTCTATTTAGTTATATCGAAGGGGTTTGTTATCGGATATTATATCCTACGACGCCTTAGGACGTGGTAGGAGTTTGAGGTAATAAGTTAATAAATATATTGTAAGGTTTACCGAATTGACGAATTCGATAAGTTTTGACGATCTATTTATAACACTTATTAAATTCTAAAGCTTACCATGTAGTACGCTATGTGTTATGTGATTTAGGACGTGGTATGGTTTTGGAATTATAAGTTAAGTAAATATGTTGTGGAGGATTATCGGGTTGACGAACTCGATAAACGTCGACAATCTATTTAAGGAACTTATTAAGCTACGGCTAGACCATAGATCGTTATTGTTTGTTTATGTTGATGGTATGTTTGTTGAGTCGACACACACACATGCACGGATACCAAACACGAAAACGAGTACAAGAAACGGATTTTTGAAAGTAAAATGGAATACGTTCGGGATTGGGAATATTTGATTTTGAGGATATATTTCTAAAATGAGTTTACCTTATTAGAAAGTGCCGAATCCGTAGTTGCCGTCATTTGAGTAGCTTTACTTCTTGCTTCTATCATTTCTGAGCTATTATCTGGACTGAGGTGAGTCATAGCCCCACTTTTACTCTTGAATATTGTTTTTCTAAACTTGGGGTGAGAAAACGTGCAAATTGTTTTATGTGGACTATTTGTGATGTTTGAATTTAAAACTTGCTATGCCTATAGACTATGTTGATTTTGTAGAGCATGTTGTATTCTTACGAATGCTGGGCATGTCGCATCCTTGCGAGTGCTATTATGTTGATTTTGTAGAGCATGTCGTATTCTTATGAATGATGGGCATGTCACATCCTTGCGAGTGCTATTATGATGTATTGTAGAGCATGTTGTATTTTTACGAATGTTGGGCATATCGCATTCTTTCGGATGCTATTCTTTGAGATTACGAGATTGGGCTATAATGTGCACCTGTAGGGCTTTGAATTGCGGATTTGAGAACTAGTCTATCATAGCAAGGGTTTTTGCGTATAAGTCCACTATTGCCTTTTTGAATTAAACCTATGATCTCACCAGCGTAAGCTGACTTTTAGCGCGTTTTTCTCAGGTAATTAAGTGATGCTTGGAAATGCTTATTTTGAGGGCTTGGCAAGGCGTTTTGGTTAAAGGATCTATTTTAAACTCTGATATTATGTGTGGACCTATGTTTAAACTTATGTTTTGGGCCTTACTTTGGATATTTGGGATTAATGTATACTTTAAAAACCTTGAATGGTTCTATTTTATATTATGTTTACATTATCTCGTTCTTTATAACTTGCGATGCATATTAATCCCGTAGCACCTCGAAAGCTTGAATAGTCTTCCGCTGTACCAAATTTGGGGGTGTTACAGTTGGATGAAGCAACTATTGTTGTTCCTTCTTTTCCTTCTAACCATGTTTCAGGTTCTCGTGTCAAAGATACTTCTGATGTGGATGGGGAGGATTCAAGTTATGCAAAAGCTCTTGCTAGACTTCAACAGCAAGAACATGCAGCCAAGGAAGCAGCTGATCAGCTTGGTCTTGAGTTTATAGGTGATGTTGAGTATAAAAACATAAAGTAAACATATACACGCAGCGGAAAACATCACCAACAAGGATCTCATATAGCCATATGATCAATCAATAATAAACACAACATGTTTATACCTTTGTAGCCTGCACCGGGAGTCACCAACAAAGTCACCACCAATATCACCACCCACGAATAGATCAAGGAACCAAGTGATCAATAAGGTTGATCACTTCTATGATAGAAACACACTACACGTCATCGATCACCAATTGATGCTAGTCTTGACCTCGTAACCATCGATCTAGCCTTGAACTACACTAGAATAAGGTTAGATGAGATCAAAAACACCAAAACCCTCATAGGGGGTGTTTTAATTTCGTGGCTTTTAGGTTGGGAAAGGGGGAGAGAAAGTTGGTAATTAGTTATCCCATTTATCCACCTTAATGACCAAATCAAGAGGAGGTTATAACATCATATGTTACACTTAACCCCTTGAACTTTTTCCCTTTTGTTTCCCTTGCCAAGGCCGGCCATATGGGTTCTAAAATGGGCTTGCCCATTTGTTAGTTTAGTCCAATATACTAAGTGCAAGCTTAGTTATTAGTGGCCCGTTATTGATCCCGAGTTACGTAGTCGTATATATAGTGTAAATACGATAATTACAATATATATAATGGTGTCTCTGTGTATAAGTGTGTGACCCCATAGGCTCACATACGTCTAGCCATATAATTATTTATTATGACACGAGCATACTCCAACAGCTCCCACTTGCGACGTCATAATAATCAAGTAATTATACAAGCAAAGGTTAGCGTCTAGCAACACGCCAATGCCCCTAGAAATATGTGAGGGTAGTTTCTCAAACGTCTCATTTAAATGGTTTATATGTCATCTGTCCTTTTGTTACAGATACCATGTTGAACATTAGACATGGATCAAAGTCATTCTAATTGTTCAACTATTATGTTTCTCGATCTAGATATTGAACATGATTACCAAGTGAATTAAGATTCATCTTAATCTCATTTGGGTACGGCCATACAAACATCTGTTCAAATCATCGAGGGGCCCAATAGTATCTAACTCCATGACATGTGGAGGAACAAATCCTATTTTGACTGCACGTGTCATTCATGCGTTTCATATCACTCCTGAAGATGGCTTTTATAACTACCTTATTCAGGACAGCGTTTAACCATTTCAAGGAATGAAATTCCATGCATGCAAGACCTGCTTGCATCTCAAGTCTAAGGATAAGAGACATAACCATTTTGCGAGATTCACTATTGACGCCGATCCATGCAGTGAATCCTCGCAGGTTGGGTCAATCCATTGTTCATCACAATGAACAAAATATGAGTTTGGCAAATAAATCACCAACACGCTCACATTTGCCTTAATTCGATGATACTCCCGTATCGTCAACTGACAATGGACAATTTTAGAATAAATAAATTATTCATGGATTAAACATGCAAATATAGAACACAGTAGTATAAATGAAGACGATTATACCCGGTATATCAATTCATTATATAATACGACTGCTTACAGTTCCATTATCCAAATACTAAAAAACAGATATGCACAAGACCACATGTAGATCAGAATCCGATGTCACACCAAAATCAAATTTCGTTGTACTAGACAACAAGTGGTCATCTGAGTAGACTTTGAGAATACTCGTTTTGAATGATGATTGTCCTTTGTATGTGTACATTCAAGTACAATACGTGTATTGCAACAATACATTCCATAGGGTGTTTGAAGCTAGCAAAACTCCTATTTAGACAGTCATCTGAATAGTTTCTCAAACTGTAAAGTATTCTTTTCTTTTAATGTATAATGCATTAATGCTCTCAGTCGAGCACATCTAGTCAGCAATTTCATCATTCATGATGACATTCGACCACGACTAGATTTAAGAATCATCTCAGTTAAATAAGCATCGGTGTATGCAAACAGAACAGAGCTCCTCAAATAT